>JAULAV010004299.1:0-31018 GCA_030789695.1 Scilla litardierei
AACAATTTGGGGATTAATAATTATAGTGCGTTGAGAAATTTTGAAGAGAAACTTGTAAATACGTCGAACTTTGGTCGTGCGTGCTCGGCACGTGCGCGTAGCAGCTTCCCAAATTTTCATCGGGGTAAAAATGGGGGATTAGGGTGATCTCCGAAATGGCCAAAGCCTGTCGCGTGAGAACCTCGTGAAGTCGACGAATCTTCCGACGATCGAAGCTGAGGTTATGCTCCATGGCCAATGGGTTGTCTCACACTTGTAAGTTCGTTTGATTTCTCACCTGTTCTTAGAAATGACTTTTTTATAAAATCCTTCGAGCAAACAATTAATTTGTCGAATTTAGTTTCTGGTATTTTTAATTATTGCCGCAAATGTTCGTCTTTGCTGTCGCACTCAACTAACTCTCAATGGCAATTTGCCAATAGCTAGGAAAAACATAAAACAAAAGAAATCAAACACCTCAACTGCTTAATGAAATTCTGGTGGTCTTGTTTCCTTTCCTTCCATCTTACAACCTTCATAGAAACAGTTACATCAAGATAAATGTTACGAAATAGCATAACTGTAAGCCAAGCGCTTTTGAACACCTTGCAGTTCCTTTCTTTCATTGTGTTCCAAATAGTTGCTGCAAAGACATGCTTCTATAAGGCTGCCAATAAGTTTTTCCCTTTAAATTTCCCGATGAGTATAGCAACATCTTTAGAATAACTAGTGTTTACGGGTGTTTTCTCACCACTGCTCGTTGACCGTCGGCTGCGTGGTCAACGTGGTCAAGGGGCCGACTTGGGGGTCCCTTGGGATCGCCGAGCCCGCATGCTCTCGGCGTGGGTGGAAGCAGGGTCGGGCGCAGATGGGGGAGTCCCCGGGTTGCGTCGATCCTCTGCCTTCAGGGAGCTGAGGGGAAGCCTCGGCTCGGTAGATCGCGCTCGGCCCCGGCTGGATCGCGCTCGGCCTCGGCTAGATCGCGCTCGGCCTCGGTCGGATCCGCGTCGAGGGGTAGCCTCGACGTCTTGCTAGATGGTTGGTTCTCGAGCAGTCGTCCACCTGACGACTGCGGGGGGCGGCCGTTCGACGCTGAGGGGTGGCCTCGGCGCCTCGGACGGTTTCTTCCTGGACAGACGAGGAAATTCGTCAGGGAGGCCGGAACCTAGGTCCGGCCAAATTCCCTCCGATGCCTAAGTCAGATCAAGGTCTGAAAGGGTACTCGGCAGGGCGGATCCGGCTCGTAAGGAAGCCGGAACGTCAACCCAGACGGCGCGAGTTTGGGGGAGGGAGGAATTGAGATGGCGAATGCCTAGGTCGTTGATGGAGTACCTCTCTGTTCATTACCTGAGTCTCGATCCTTGTCTCTGTCGCCTTGGCCTTCCTCTTATAGGGTCCCTCGTGATTGCCCCACATCCCGCCTCTTTTCACGTCCCCACGGTCCGCATCCGCCTCCTCCCACTCGCGCGTAGTGGAGGGGTGGCCCATTAACGGGTCTGTTAATGGCCATTAAGGGGTCACGGATTCTGAGGGGCAGTTAATCCAGCAGAATGGGGGCTAGTCGGGTGCCCCCGAGGGTGTAGTGGCTGGGCCTTCAGCCTCGCCCGTGGGCCCTTCTGGGCGGAACCGGCTTCCCTAGTGGGCATCCTATTTGAGGCTGGGTCATGGGCCGTTGTAATTCGGGTTGGCCCAAATTAGTCGTAACAATTGCCCCCATCGCCCGGGCCGTTCGGCTTTTGTCGATTCGGCTTGGGTGATGTGACTCTTACATGATCCGGTGGGTGCGTCAGTCGAGGCTCCGCCATTAAATGGATGCCATTATTACAGTTCCGTTTGAACTTCCGTCTTTGCAGTTTTCGAAGCATCGCCGCCATCTTGATGTCGCCACGTGCTTTCCCTTGACGGCTCAGATCCAACCATCGTCCTCAATATATATGCCCTAATCCCTCGAGCTCCAACTCTTTCGCGCTCATTCCTTCTTGATCTCCGCTCTGCCAGCTTCTTCTTCCCGATGTCTGCCTTCTTCCAAGCTCTCATTAAGGTAATTCTCCCACTCTTTAACTCGTCCTACGGCCATGCTTAGAGTAGGTGATACATGTCCTGGCGGTCCGACATCTGGTCCCGGTCATGCCCACCCCCTGGGGCCCAAAGCTTCTTCGCTGCCCCCGGGGGTCCTGGATAAGGGGAAAGGGAAACTTTTTCCGGATCCCGTTGGGGACGATGTGGCCCCGTCTTCCGCGCGATTAGGCATCCCTCCGTCGATCCTCCGGTCGTCATCTATAGCCCCCTTTTTAGTCACTAAGGAAATCCGGGAGAGGTACTTATGTCATCCCTATGACGTCCGGATCCCCTTTGGAGATGAGCGGATTTGCTTCCCGCAGAGTAACGAGGTCATCGTCTACGTCGAGATGTTCCATCTGGGGCTCCGCTTCCCCCTCCACCCTTTCATCATGCGATTCACGGATTCCTTGAGAGTCGCCCTGTGCCAGCTGACGCCATCCTCTGTTGCGGTGTTGACTGGGTTCATTATGCTCTGTATCGCTCATGGCCTTGAGCCGTCTCTCCCCCTCCTCTTTCACTTTTACCGGATCCAGACGGTTGGCCATGGATCTTGGCTGCACCTCCGGGCCCGCGCGGGGTGGGTGTGCCTGCTCGGCCTGCCCCATTGGTCGGGGAACTGGGGCTCCAGCTTGTTTTCGTCGTCTTTCCCCGGGTCTCGGTGATCTTGACAGGTTGGGGGAGTCCGCACCAAACCGACGGGGTGGTAACCCTATCTGAGGCCGAGCGGGCCGCGGTCCGCTTTCTGTCGTCACTTTCTCTTGAGGAGAGTTCGGTCTGGCCTTTGCTGGACGACCTGCTTCTTAAATACACTCTATGGTCCCCCGGTAGGTTGCCTCCCCTCCTTCCGTTTAACCTCTGGCTCACCCTGATCTCCCTTCCTCTCGCAGGGATGACTGGCCGCGAATTCACCCATGATGTTGATGAGCTTATTCGGCTGGGGTCTCGCCGAGACCGTGGGAGCTCTTCTGGACGGGCGTCTCGTCGCACTGTAGATGAAGAGTTGCACCGGTCCGAGCCTCCTTTGGGGAGGATTGAGGCCAAGTCTCCCCCACGGGTCGCATCGGGTCCTCCCGGAGGAGAGGTCACTGGGATCGACTTCCTCCTTGTTGAGGGTTCCGGATCGGCTTCTCGGCCGTCCGCGGGCGGGTGTCGCAAGCGCTCCCCCCAGTTACCGCTGGCCCCAACGGGAAGAAGCCGCGGAAGAATGGCGGGTGCGCCGTTTCTCCGGCTCCCTCCGTCGCGCCGACGAATCCCGGCAAGGCAATCACGCTGACCGTCGCGGCTGACCCTGCCGACCAAGCCGTCGTCACTCCCTCGGCTACCCCTTCGGTCTTGGGGGCTGGCTGCGTCCTGTCGAGCGCCTTAGCGGGCCCTGCTGATCCCCGGGGACTCGTGTTCATCGATATGGCCTTGGCGAATCGGCTGGCGGCGGATTCCGTCCTTCCGAGGGACCGTTCCCTCTTGGAGAGGTCCCCCGTGGACAAATTGTCGGACTCCCTGGTCTGGCAGCTCCAACAGGTTCGAATTCCTATCTATTTCGGACAGTTGCCCTGCCCTTCGACCTTCCTTAGTATAATCCACATCTCTTTTGTTTGCAGGCCACCGCGATGGCTGTTGAGGCGCGCAACGCCGAGCGACCCGATTGAGAAACCTCGAGGATACCTTAAATCGGGAGCGCGCGTGGGTTGGGGAGGCTGAGGTAGCCCTTCAAGGTGCCCGCATGGAGGCTCGACAGCTACGCCGTCGTGTCAACGAGCTCGAGTCTCAGGTGCTGGATCTCAAAGGGGATCTCGTCGATGCCCGAGACTCGGGCCGAGAAGCGGAGGAAAAGTTCCGGCGGGAGAGGGAGGATCTCTGGGGCCAACTCGCCGAGCTGCGTCGGAGGCTCCGTTTCGCTGAGGAAGCTGAGAAGGGCGTCGACACAGCCATAAGGCCGAGAATTGCGACGGTCCTGAGGGAGGTCTTCGGGACCTATGAGGACCTCCTCGCCCCTCGCATAGTGGAGGTCGTCAGGGAGTCATTCCGGCAGTTCGCGGAGCTCGCCCGGGAGCCGCTCCCCCTTCAACCGGGACACGCCGATCCCCTCTGCTCGGAGCAAGGCGAGGTCCCGGATGACGCTATCGCTCGTGCCCCGAAACCCTGAAGAACCCTTGTACCCTGTCCCCCCTTTTCTTTTCTTGGGTGACAAATTTTGTTGTCAGTAATGGTGCTAGAGAGGATGTTGCTGAGTGATCTGTAACCGATACCTTTAATAAAATGATTTCTTCTAGTCAGTTTTTCTTGCGCCACTGGCCTCCTCTTCGGGGGTTTTCCCCCTTGAAATAACCTTGAACGTTCCTAGCCCGGACGGGCATTGCCCATTTTCTTTTCCGCCCGATCATCGTACGTCGCCCTCGTCTAGAGGTGTTGTCCCGGGCTCGTCTGGCTTGGGATGTCATTTTTCCCGCCGATTCTGTCCGTCGGGGTGATTGTCCTCAGCCTGGCGAGCGGGTGGGTCACCCGGTCCGCGAGGGAGGTCATCCCTCGGCTTGTGGCCGACCGTCATGCTCGTCGGCTGGGGGAGTTGCCCCCAGCTTTACGAGCGGGTGATTCGCTTCGTCCGCGGGGGAGAGTATCCCTCGGCTTATGACCGGCCGTCGTGCCCGTCGGCTGGGGGAGTTGTCCTCAGCCTTACGAGCGGGCGGTTCGCTCGGTCCGCGGGGGAGAGTATCACTCGGCTTATGACCGGTCGTCGTGCCCGTCGGCTAGGGGAGTTGCCCCCAGCCTTACGAGCGGGCATTTTGCTCGGTCCGCGGGTGAGAGTATCCCTCGGCCCATGACCGGCCGCCGTGCCCGTCTGCTGGGGGAGTTGCCCCCAGCCTTATGAGCGGGCGATTCGCTCGGTCCGCGGGGGAGAGTTTTCCTCGGCTTAGGACCGGCCGTCGTGCCCGTCTGCTGGGGGAGTTGCCCCCAGCCTTACGAGCGGGCGATCCGCTCGGTCCACGGGGGAGAGTATCCCTCGGTTTATGACCGGCCGTCGTGCCCGTCGGCTGGGGGAGTTGCCCCCAGCCTTACGAGCGGGCGGTTTGCTCGGTCCGCGGGGGAGAGTATCCCTCGGCATATGACCGGCCGTCGTGCCCGTCGGCTGGGGGAGTTGCCCCCAGCCTTACGAGCGGGCGGTTTGCTCGGTCCGCGGGGGAGAGTATCCCTCGGCCCATGACCGGCCGTCGTGCCCGTCTGCTGGGGGAGTTGCCCCCAGCCTTACGAACGGGCGATTCGCTCGGTCCGCGGGGGAGAGTTTCCCTCGGCCCATGACCGGCCGTCGTGCCCGTCTGCTGGGGGAGTTGCCCCCAGCCTTACGAGCGGGCGATTCGCTCGGTCCGCGGGGGAGAGTTTCCCTCGGCCCATGACCGGCCGTCGTGCCCGTCTGCTGGGGGAGTTGCCCCCAGCCTTACGAGCGGGCGATTCGCTCGGTCCGCGGGGGAGAGTATCCCTCGGCCCATGACCGGCCGTCGTGCCCGTCGGCTGGGGGAGTTGCCCCCAGCCTTACGAGCGGGCGACTTGCTCGGTCCGCGGGGGAGAGTATCCCTCGGCTTCGCGGCCCCACCGGCCCTGCTGGCCTATTCTCCGGGGAACGGCTTTCCGCCCCTCCCCACTCAATGGTTAATCGTGGTTGCCTTGATTGGGTCCTCCTATGCGCCCTGAATCGTCTGCTCAAAATAAGTGATTGAATTCGATGATACGCGTAACCGTCTGGACCGCGTTCACCCTTTTTCCCTTGTCTTGCTGTTTGGACGTTCCTTCTTCCGAGGCGGGATCGTCGGCGAAGTTCTTCAGGTGCCCCCCGGCTCACAAGCTTCGCGATGTCTTTCTTCAGATGCCAACAGTCGTCGGTATCGTGGCCGTTGTCTTTGTGGTACTTGCAGTACTTCTCTTCATCCCTCCCGCCTTTCTTCATCCTTGGGGGAGGTCGGTTCATATGTCCCTCCTTCTGGGCTTGCGCTAGGACGATGTCCGGGGCGGCGGTCACCGAGGTGTGCCGGGGCTCTTCACTCCGTGGTTTTCCTCTGGCCCTCTTCTCTTGTCGATGCTCTTCCGCGCCGCGACGATCGTTCTCATCGCGCTTGGTCCCGCGCTTGGCCTTACCCTCATCGACGGCCAGGGCCTCTTCTGTCAGCATGAAGCGTTCCGCTCGGGCCATAATTCTGGCGAGGTCCTTCGGAGGGTCGCTGTGTAGCGATTTCTTCAAGCCCCTATGCCACATGCCTTTCTTCAGGGCCGCCTTCACAACCAGCTCGGGGCAGCTATCCACGCTCAATCGCTCCACATTGAAGCGACGCATGAAGTGTCTCAGAGATTCGGCCGGTCCTTGTACCACATTGAACAAGTGTTCCGAATCGGGTCTTACCTGCTGCCCGGCCATAAATTGCTTGCAGAACAACTGGGTGAGCTCCTCGAAGCTGTCTATCGACCGACCGGGCAGGCTGAGGTATCAGGTCAGGGCGGCCCCCCGTAGGGTGGAGTAGAAACCCCTGCAGAGCAGGGTGTCATCGGCCCCCTGGAATGCCATGACCCCCTCGTAGTCCATCACATGATCCGCGGGGTCGCTGATGTCGTTGTATTTCTCCAGTGTCGGCACCTTGAAGTTCGAGGGTATCCGCGCCTCGGTTATCCTCCGAGTCAGGGGGCATCGTTCTCCGCTGATGCACCCGGGTCGCTCCCCTTTGCCCGCCTCCTTGCCGTTCGGCTGCAACGGGGGGCCCGGTGGAAGCTTGACCTCCTCTTGCGTCTTCGCCATCTTGGGTGCCGGACTCGATCGGCGCGAATACTCCTTCTGGCTCTTTTGGTGGTGCGTCCTTGCTCATCGGTTGCTTCCGCCCTGGTAAGACCGGACGCTCACTGACCGGCGATCATCCCGCCTACGTTTGGACGATCCCGGACGCGAGGACGAGGCCGTCCTCGAGACGCCGTCCGTCCGCTCTGAGTCCCTCCCATTTCCTTCTCTGAATGAGGTGGGAGTGGGAGACCGTGCTGGGGAAAAACCGGGCATGGTGAACCTCCGCTCCATGTTGTGCACTCCTTTTCCATGGTCGACAACCACGGCGGACCGAAGAGGTCGGCGATCCTCTTCCTGGCGGTAGGCCTGTCCCTCCCCACCCTCAGGGGTGGGAGTGCTGCCGACGAGCTGTTGAATCGTCGCGACTAAAGTTCGGATGTTGGCGTTGGCTCCTGCGCGAAGGCGCGGAGTTGTCCCTGCGTGGCCAGCCGGGCATCGTCGGTCTCTCCGGCTGCGCGGCCGTGCGGGTTCTTGGCGGGGGCGTGGTACGCTCCTTCCTCCGGGATGGGTGGCATGCGCCCCAGGCCGTTGCCGATGGGTTCCATCTCAGTGGTTTGACGTGGGTGTTAGTTCGTTTCCCACAGACGGCGCCAGATGTTTACGGGTGTTTTCTCACCGCTGCTCGTTGACCGTCGGCTGCGTGGTCAGCGTTGTCAAGTGGCCGACTTGGGGGTACCTTGGGATCCCCGAGCCCGCATGCTCTCGGTGTGGGTGGAAGCGGGGTCGGGCGCAGACGGGGGAGTCCCCGGGTTGCGTCGATCCTCTGCCTTCAGGGAGCTGAGGGAAAGCCTCGGCTCGGTGGATCGCGCTCGGCCCCGGCTGGATCGCGCTCGGCCTCAGCTAAATCGCGCTCGGCCTCGATCGGATCCGCGTCGAGGGGTAGCCTCGGTGCCTTGCTAGATGGTTGGTTCTCGAGCAGTCGTCCACCTGACGACTGCGGGGGTGGCCGCTCGACGCTGAGGGGTGGCCTCGGCGCCTCGGACGGTTTCTTCCTGGACAGACGAGGAAACTCGTCAGGGAGGCCGGACCTAGGTTCCGGCCAAATCCTCTCCGATGCCTAAGTCAGATCAAGGTCTGAAAGGGTACTCGGCGGGGCGGATCCGGCTCGTAAGGAAGCCGGAACGTCAACCCAGACGGCGCGAGTTTGGGGGAGGGAGGAATTGAGATGGCGAATGCCTAGGTCGTTGATGGAGTACCTCTCTGTTCATTACCTGAGTCTCGATCCTTGTCTCTGTCGCCTTGGCCTTCCCCTTATAGGGTCCCTCGTGATTGCCCCACGTCCCGTCTCCTTTCACGTCCCCACGATCCGCCTCCGCCTCCTCCCACTCACGCGTAGTGGAGGGGTGGCCCATTAACGGGTCTGTTAATGGCCATTAAGGGGTCGCGGATTCTGAGGGGCATTTAATCCAGCAGAATGGGGGCTAGTCGGGTGCCCCCGAGGGTGGAGTGGCTGGGCCTTCAGCCTCGCCCGTGGGCCCTTCTGGGCGGACCCGGCTTCCCTAGTGGGCGTCCTATTTGAGGCTGGGCCATGGGCCGTTGTAATTCGGGCTGGCCCAAATTAGTCGTAACAACTAGCGACCTTGAGACAGACATAACTTCAAATGACACGATGTAGCTTGAATAATGTCATTGAAAGCACAAGTGTTTACAAGATTCTGTTGCAGCTTGACATAAAGAGCAATTATCATCCAAATCTAGCCTTCGTTTTTGCACTATTTTAAATATCCCACATAAATCCGATATACTGCACTGATGTACTATTTTTGGATCATAAATAATTTATACGATATGGTAACAAAAATGTTTGCTTGTTTTGAGCTCATGTCGGTTGATATGGCATGTTTTTTATTTGCTGTATTATTACTTATAAAAGCATATGTGTGGTCCTAAATTTTATACTCAAAACTACTTATATAAGTAGTTCATTTCAAGTAAAGCTTTTATGTCTTAATCCATAATATCATAAAATTGAGAAAAACGGAGGCATAGAAGCATGATGATGATTAAATAATATATTGACAATGGTTATTGATATAAAGGAAAGCGACATAAGTTTTGATGAGTTTTCACATGCTTCAAGAAATATTTTATAAATAACGTTGTCTAAAATAATTGCATGAGAAGTTTGATATCTTAAATGCTAATTTGGTTCTTTTTGTTGGATTTACCTTGCTTCTTATGTCATTATTTGTATCCATCCTTTGACATTATTTTGTATTTCCTCCTTACTGATGCTTCTTTTTAGTTTTCTCAACATTGTATTGCTTCTTACCGTTCGTTTCACAATTGCATTTTTACTTCTGGTCATTGCTTAGGTTGCAGTAACAAGCGTAGCTATTGTCACTATTACTTACGGTAGTTGTAGTAGCATATTTTATTATTGGATAGATGGGAGAACTGAATCATTAGAAGAATATGAGAGCAAGAGATAAAGTTTTATCATAGTTCACAGAATTCTACATATTGTTGGATAAGATTTAAAATCTATGTTATTTTATAGCAGTTTGTAATACCTATTTCTTGGCTAATATTGTTATGGAAGTTATTGAAAATATGATATTCTCTAATGGTTTGTGATGCTTATCATGGTTTATATAGTTTTGATCACATATTTATATCCAAAATGTTATAACGAATCTTAGTTATCAAAAAATTTAGGACAATTGTTGTTGCCGTGTTAGATGATGATGGCACTGATAATGATGGTTGTTCGATTAATCTAGGGCTCTTTATGTTGGCTTTTATATCATTACTGTGTAGCTTAAAGTAGGGTCTAAAATCCTTGGTTTGGTCTCAGTATCGACTTAAGGTTTATAGTACCAGTATGGATATTGGAAGTATCTGGCGATACGATTGAACGTATCCGCGTTTAGAAATCATTTGCTTTATCCCGACGTAAGTATTACTTGCAAGTAGAGCTTTCTTTTAGCAAGATCTTCATCTATACATGAATTATTTCTATCGTCCAATACAATACCAGGGCACTCCATGATGATGAGCTGGGTCGAATTCAACCTTTCTGCAAAAGGTCGCTCAACTAGGTCCAGACTTCAACCAACTCTGAAGGAGCCATACAGTAAGAATTCCTAAAGTAAGGTTGTGCTCCTGGTATTAGCTCAATAGCAAACTCTACGGCGCGGTTCGGAGGTAATCCCGTAAGGTCATCCGGAAATACATCCAGAAACTCCTATACTGTCTCCGGTTTCTCTAGCGTAGCATCCGTAGAAGTTAATACAGTATCTGTAAATTTGGCTTGTACTCCACTGGTTCTTTTGATCGGCTCCTACCGACGAACTCAAATTTCGAGTGGTTCGAAATCTTGAACACCACTCTCCTGTGTCAGCAATCAATCGTGGTGTGGAAGGTCCCTAGTTAGTCCATCCTGAATACGACATCGAACCTTGGTATATCAATTACTAAGAAGTCGTCATAGAGTTTTCGTTCGCAAATGATTACGGGGCAATCTGGGTATCCATTGGTCGTCTGCAGCGCACCGCTTCCTGTCTTGACGTCCCAACTAGAAGCGAGGGGCGAAATAGGGACAACGTGTTAGTTGACAAAGAGTGACGCCGTGAAGATATGTGAAGCTTCCGAATCAAAAAGCGCAAGAGCGGGTTTGCTAGCTACTAGCATAATACATACGGTCGCGAAAACTACACCTAAGCACACAGTATACAATGTAACAAAATGAAAGAAAACGGTAAATTCCGTATGCGTAATGACTTGGCATGTAGCCTCGGCCTTCTCTACTGTCATGGTGAATGTTTGGCGCTTAAGGGATGGAGCATGTGGTCGCGCATGCTGAAATCTTTTCCGCTGCGGTAGGGGTTCACGTTGAGTGTTTCTTGCTGGAGCTGTAGCTGGTGCAGTTGTTGGCACTGGAGTTCTAATGACAGTATCTGGCAGTGTGGTCATCTGCTCTGCAAATCAGATATTGTTACAGGAGATATCAACACTCAGACTTAACGTGCCCTAATTTGTTGCAGTAGTGGCATACAATCTGTTGGTGGTGCTGCTGTGGCTGCTGCGGATGTGGTGGGCCATGCATCTTGAAAGGTGTCTGTTGTACCGGTTAGGGCACCTGTCGGCTAGAGGGTGGAGGTCGTCTTTGAGGGGCAGCTGTTAGGCATATTTTATACACGTTTTTCCACCCATTCACCCCCACATTTTCCACATTTAATTTATATCATTCTCTCCCTTTTGCCCGTTTTAACCCACTTTTGTCTACTTTACACTTCTTGCGTATGATTTGTGTATTTCAGGACAAAAGCACGCAAAACGATGCATAATGATGATGGGAGGAGCAATGGAGAGAATACGACAAAGAACGAAGATCAGAGATTAAAAGAAGAAGAAAAGGGCTAAAGAGTAGGCAACACGGTCGTGTGTGCGGCCACACGGCCGTGTCATCTTATAAGGCCAATGAGGAAGTGGCAGCATCAGCGACACAGACATGTCCAAATAAAGACATGGCGCAGATTGATGACACGACCGTGTGCCTGAAGCCACATGAGGCTTGAAATCCGACTGACACGGCCATGCCGAAAGAGGCACGGCCGTGCTCGAAGTAGTGGTAGCAACTTAGTCCTAGGTTCTTGGCGGCAACACGGTCGTACGTCGCCAAACTTTTGTTAAGCTATAAATAGAATGAGTGCGATTGAGAGGAAAAAAGGATCCAACTTTTTCTTCTACGTTTTTCTTAGGGTTTCTCTCCCCCTTCGGGGGCTGCCAAGTCTTGTAAGACTTTTATTTTGCAATTAGTATTTCTATTTCTCTTTGATTGTTTCCTCTTGTTATTCTCTTTGCCATTATTTGTGATGCCTCTTTTTATGAATTAATTGCTGTTTGTTCTTATGATTACCGAGTAGATTTTTGGTGCCTAGGGCATAGCTAAACCCTAGCGTAGATCAGTCATGCGGGTTGATCGTCCCAAGGATCGTTCTATTAGATTATTGCTAGGGTATAGTTTGGATGTGTTTGCATATCAATCCATCCCATTGGTGGGTCCATAACCTTAATCACTAACGAACCATTGGGGGTTTGGTTTGATGCTTCTAATTGGAGGGTTGACTACCTAATGTTAGGCACCGACGAACCATCGGAGCTCTGATAAGGATCCAAACTTCGTCCCTTGTTCCCTCTATCACCGACGAACCACTGGGGGGAGAGAACGAGTATTGAGACTAAACCCTCATAGACGGCTCTACTCTCTTAGAACGTGAAGTTAGATCATCCAACATGTGTAGTCTACGTTAGTGGCGATGCTTAGCCATTGGCATCTTTCTTTCTTTTAATATTTTTAGTGTAGTTATCTTACCTTCGTCGTTATTTGCGCGGCTAATTAGATGCACAACTGATCGATTCTCATACCTTTGCCTCTCTGTGTTCGACACCCGCTGCATACGATACCGTGAGCTTGTCGATATATTTTAAGCTTGCAACAAGCTTTTGGCAGCATTGTCGGGGAGACAATCGGTTTTGTATCGATTTAGTCGTGTATTTGTTAGACTACGCATATTAAAAAACAAAACAAATAAAAGAAAATTTTTACCCACACTAGTTGCTACTCATCTGTATTAATGCCGATCTTTCGTTAGTTCTTTTATTTTTATAGACAAGTGAATTTTGGAGTTACGATGTGGATACCAGGCGGAACATACTCGAATTTTGGTGTCTTGGCAAACAATGATGCTCAGAGGAGAGCACAAAATCATTTTCTGCCGGTTGCATGGAATTGCTGGATTTGCGGTCTTCCGGGGAATGCCACTGTTGTTTGTACATTTTATGACAACCCCATGAACCAATCCTACATGCCTACAACCACCATCTAGACCACTCCCATAATTATCAGCTACCACATACGCCTCCATCAGAAAAAAACATGCCTTGAAGTCATGATGAAATTTTTTATTGCAAACTAAGGCTTGCCTGCCTCTCCTTCCATCACCATTATGAACTACACCCATCCTAGCCTAGTCGACCAACAATTTTCTCAATCAGAAGGGCACCTTGAGCAGCACTCATGGGGTGAGGTCTATGGTACCATGTCACAGCAGGGAGAGCATATGTAAGGACCATTCAACCCGATGCATACTTCTACCACCCTTCCATGGCACGGATGACGATATACAACCGCGTTGGAGGATACTCGTTGGCATGACGCGTCGCCGGCCACTTGTATATCGGGATGTAATTTATTTGAGCAAAATATTTTGTTTCCTGATATATTTGTCTCCCTACCTGTAGGTGATGCCATAGGTACATACCATACCGACAACGTCATCATGAGCCACGCCCTGGCAAAGAACGAGAATTTTGATGGGGGCGTTAGCTGAGATTGAGGACTCCTGACCCGTTTCCGATCGAAATTCCTTGAGGTTTGCGCGGGAGATAGCATGAAGCCCGAAATAGAAGAGCCTGCACCAACCTTTCCTTTTGTCAGGTCCCTGAGCTGGAGCCACACTCGAGCATCGAGGGGACTGCGACACACATGCACACTTTCGAGAAGTACACGAGTTCGGCCACAGACGTGACGATCGATTTCAGCGAGCCCGAAACATGTTCACTTCCTACATTAGCACTGTGCCACTCCCCATCCCACCAATGCTCGAGCATCAGCACCACATCGATCATGGAGATCACTCGAACCTTAATTACTCTTTATATGAGTCCCATATTTTATTTCATTCATTGTTATGCCCAGTTATTTCTGACGCAACGTGTCTCACACAGAATATTGATGCACATGCACGGAGGCATGCTTGGTTGCGCTAGCACTGACCACCATGAATATGAGAAGACCGAAGATCTGATCGCACCCACCCTCGAGAGTAGCGTGATTTCTTCAGGGAGTGTTCGTCAACTTGATTTAGGATTTCCTACACATTTTGACGACTATCTCTGGATTAATTTCGAGGGTAATAATTTTTTTCATTGGGCCAACATGGCTCATTCCCTGCAGATTAAAGGTGGATACCTTCAGGGGATGCTGTGAGCCGTGTTATTGGGGTCCAATGACACTCGTGGAATAAAGCAGCTAGCTGAGCCACGAAAGCAGCATAAGGAACAAATTCATGCACAAATAAAGATCAGAGATCCATCTTTTGAACATGTGTATCCTAATACAGTAGTGTAGATATTTTTATATTTTCTAGTTTAGCATCTTAATAGGCTCGTCTGCTCTCGATAGCGAGAGGAGCGTCGTAGTATTTAGAGTTCTTTAATAAATGTTTCACCTCGCTATCGCCTCACATGGTATCATTCTATCCCCAGAACCCCATTCAGCTTCGATCTTTGCATAATTCTCCTCTCCCCCACCGCACACAAGTCCTTGTGCACGCACGCTATTTTATCTAGGGCGATGCTTTACACTAGCTTGGGGGAGATCTCCCATACACTATCCATTTCCCTTGAGCCTAATGCTATCACTTAGCATCCCCATTTCACTACACCCACCCCCCACATATCTATCCCACATAGCTAATGTTCTTCTTGCATTGAGGACAATTCTTAGTTTTAGCTTAGGGAGAGACGTTTCACTCCTAGCGTGGGGGAGGAGTCCACACATTTTCATTTATTTTTCACCACTTTCATCTTTCTTTTATTTCACTACATTTTTTGCTTTTTTCCGCATCCTCACTTTTCTTTTTTCCTTTCACCATTTTTATGATAATATAAGGAAATGATCCCTTGAGGAAAAGGCACACTTGCGTGCGATTCCACCTAGGCACTTGATTATAATTATTCCAAACACACTCTTATTACCTTTATGGCGAGACTTCGTTTCGTCTCACATGCGAATCACGTTTTAAACTCCCTTTCCGTGAGTAAACACTAATCTCTATTTATTCCCCGATAGGATAGATTGATCGTTCATTCAATCTTTAGACCACACAAGTGTAGGTTTTGCCAATTGGGTAATGTAGACCTTAACTCGAAGGGTATTGGCCTTAGGTATAGTGTAATTCCCTCTAAGATGTGGTGGTTCGACGTGTTCAAAAAAAATGAAATGGAAAATGAAAAAAATGAAAAATAATAAAAAAAGAGAGTTCGAATAAGTGCACAGTTCACCCGGTCCCACCAAGTAGTCGGATCTCCGTTTCTCAAGAAGCATTGGATACTCGCGCCAAACAGTGAAGATTCGGGGGAGTGCACAAAATAGTAATAACCGAACTTAGATGATTCGGGAGAGTAGGTCAGAGGGGTACATGTTGTCCCAACGCCCTAGACTCGTTTGGGTCGGGATTTGTTAACTGAAATCCCACTACACGAATCACCTAAGTTCCATGTAAATATGAAAAGTATATACATACGTATTATGCATGTCTATCACCACAGTTTACGGGGAGTTAGCTTATCTTGAGCCAATATCAGAATGTTAGGTCCATGCAAAGCAGTTTTGGTTCTTTCCTTTGCTTGTGTAAGACAATGGTTGAATTCTTCCAATCTTAAGCCTATTGGGCGGATTTTTGGCGGTTTAGTCTTTTTCACGGAGATATGAGTTACAATTGAGATTGTGTTGGTGACCTATATTCTTGAGTCATGCACCATGCTAGGTAGTTAGCATGTCACATGTTAGGAGTAAACTCTAATTTAGTTGGTTTTGTGGTTTGTACGCATGATTGGTTTTGAGAGGGTGATCTTTGGATCTCCTTAACAAATTTCTCCCTGCACTTCATGTCTTGTCTTGCTCGGGATGAGCACGAGTTTACATTGGGGGAATTTGTTAGGCGTATTTTATACATTTTTCCACCCATTCACCCCCACATTTTTCACGTTTAATTTATATCATTCTCTCCAGCTTGCTCGTTTAACCCACTTTTGTCCACTTTACGCTTCTTGTGTATGTTTTGTGTATTTCAAGACAAAAGCACACAAAACGATGCATAATGATAATGGGAGGAGCAATGGAGAGAATACGATGAAGAACGACAAAGATCAGAGATCAAAAGAAGAAGAAAAGGGATAAAGAACAGGCAACACGGCCGTGTGTGCAACCACACGACCGTGTCATCTTATAAGGCCAATGAGGAAGTGGCAGCATCAGCGACACGGCCGTGTGGCTTCACCACACGGCCGTGTCCAAATAAAGGCAGATCACAGATTGACGACACGACCGTGTCGCACGGCCATGTGCCTGTAGTCACAGGAGGCTTGAAGATCGACCGACACTGCCGTGCCGAAAGCGGCACGACCGTGTTCGAAGTATCGGCGGCTACTTAGCCCGAGGTTTTTGGTGGCGACACGGCCGTGTCGATTTGCGGCACAGTCATGCGCCCCCAAACTTTTGTTAAGCTATAAATAGAATGTGAGTGCGATTGAGAGAAAAAAAGGATCTAACTTTTTCTTCTGCGTTTTTCTTAGGGTTCCTCCCTCTATTTGGGGGCTGCCAAGTCTTGTAAGACATTTATTTTGCAATTAGTATTTCTATTTCTTTTTGATTGTTTGCTTTTGTTATTCTCTATACCATTATTTGTGATGCCTCTTTTTATGAATTAATTGCTGTTTGTTCTTATGATTAGCGAGTAGATTTTTGGTGCCTAGGGCATAGCTAAACCCTAGCATAGATTATTCATGTGGGTTATCACCCCTAGGATCGTTCTATTAGATTATTGCTAGGGTATAGTTTGGATGTGTTTGCATATCAATCCATCCCATTGGTGGCTCCATAACCTTAATCACTAACGAACCATTGGGGTTTTAGTTTGATGCTTCTAATTGGGGGGTTGACTACCTAATGTTAGGCACCGACGATCCATCGGAGCTCCTATATGGATCCAAACTTCGCCCCTCGTTCACTCTATCACCGACGAACCACTAGGGGAGAGAACGAGTATTGAGACTAAACCCTCATATACGGCTTTACTCTCTTTTAGAACGTGAAGTTAGATCATCCAACATGTTTAGTCTACGTTAGTGGCGATGCTTAGGCATTGACATCTTTTTTCTTTTAATATTTTTAGTGTACTTATCTTACCTTCGTCGTTATTCGTGCGGCTAATTAGATGCACAACTGATCGATACTCATACATTTGCCTCCCTGTGTTCGACATCCGCTGCATTTGATACGTGAGCTTGCCGATATATTTTAAGCTCACAATAAGCTTTTGGCGCCGTTGCCGGGGGGACAATCAGTTTGATATCGATTTAGTTGTGTATTTGTTAGACTACGCATATTAAAAAAACAAAACTAATAAAAGAAATTTTTTACCCCACCTGTTGCTACTCATCTGTATCAATACCCATCTTTCGTTAGTTCTTTTATTTTTATTGACATGTGAATTTTTGAGTTATGATGTGGATGCCAGACGGAACATACTCGAATTTTGTTATCTCGACAAACGATAATGCTTAGATGGGAGCACAAAATCATTTTCTGCCGGTTGCATGGAATTGCTGGATTTGCGGTCTTCCGGGGAATGCCACCGATGTATGTTAATTTTATGCCAACTTCTATGACCCAATCCTACATACCTACAACCACCATCTAGACCACTCCCATCATTATCCTCTACCACATACGCCTTCACCAGAAAAAGAAACATGCCTTGAAGCCATGATGAAAATTTTTATTGCAAACCAAGGCTTGCCTGCCCCTTCCCTTACCATTACGACCTACACCCATTCTAGCCTAGTCACCCAACAATTTTCCCAATCACAAGGGCACCTTGAGCATCACTTTTGGGGTGAGGTCTACGGTACCATGTCACAGAAGGGAGAGCATATGGAAGGACCATTCAACCCGATGCATACTGCTACCACCTTTCCATGGCACGGAGGAGGATATACAACCGCGTTTGAGGATACTCGGCATGACGCATCGCCGGCCACTTGTACATCGCGAGGTAATTTATTTGAGCAAAATATTTTGTTTCGAGATATTGTTGTCTCCCTACATGTAGGTGATGCCATAGGTACATACCATATCGGCGACGTCATCCAGAGCCATGCCCTGGCAAAGAACGAGAAATTTGATGGGAGCGTTAGCTGAGCTTGATGACTACTGACCCGTTTCCGATTGAAATTCCTTGGGGTTTGCGCGGGAGATAGCATGAAGCCCGAAATAGAGGAGCATGCGCCAACCTTTTCCTTTTGTTAGGTCCCTGAGCTGGAGCCACACTCGAGCATCGAGGGGACTGCGACGCACATGCATGCTTTCGAGAAGTACACGAGTTCGGCCACAGACGTGACGATCGATTTCAGCGAGGCCGAACCATGTTCACTTCCTACATTAGCGCCGCAGCCACTCCCCATCCCGGGCATCATCACCACATCGATCATGGAGATCACTCGAACCTTGATTACTCTTTATATGAGTCCCATATTTTATTTCATTCATTGTTATAATCAGATATTTCTGACGCTACGTGTTTCACGCAGGATATTGATGCACATGCACCGGAGGCATGCTTGGTTGCGCCAGCACCTGACCACCATGAATATGAGAACGAAGATCTGATTGCACCCACCCCCGAGAGTAGCGAGATTTCTTCAGTGAGTGTTCGTCAACTTGATTTAGGATTTCCTACACATTTTGACGACTATCTTTTGATTAATTTCATTGAGGGTAATAATTTTTTTCATTGGGCCGATATGGCTCATTCACTGCAGATTATAGGTGGATACCTTCCAGGAATGCTGGAAGCTGTGTTGCTGGGGTCCAATGACACTCGTGGAGTAAAGCAACTAGCTGAACCACGAAAGCAGCATGAAAAACCAATTTATGCACCAATAAAGATCATAGATCCATCTTTCGAACAGGTCTATCCTAATCTAGTAGTGTAGATATTTTTATACTTTCTAGTTTAGCACCTTAATAGTCTCATCTCTTCTCGATAGCGAGAGGAGCGTAGTAATATTTAGAGTTCTTTAATAAATGTTTCACCTCTCTATCGCCGCACATTTTATCCCCAAAACCCCATTCAGCTTCGATCTTTGCATCATTCTCCTCTCCCCCTTCGCACACAAGTCCTTGTGCACGCACACTATTTTATCTAGGGCGATGCTTTACACTAGCTTGGGGGAGACCTCTCATACACTATCCATTTCCCTTGAGCCTAATGCTATCACTTAGCATCCCCATTTCACCACACCCACCCCCACATATCTATCCTCCATATCTACTGTTTTTCTTGCATTGAGGACAATGCTTAGTTTTAGCTTGTGGAGAGACGTTTCACTCCTAGCTTGGGAGGAGTCCACACTTTTTCATTTATTTTTCACCACTTTCATCTTTCTTTTTTTCTACTCCATTTTTTGCTTTTTTTCCCATCCTCACTTTTCTTTTTTCCTTTCACCATTTTTATGATAATATAAGGAAATGATCCCTTGAGGAAAAGGCACACTTGCGTGCGATTCCACCTAGGCACTTGACTAGAATTATTCCACACACACTCTTATTACCTTCTGATGCGGGTGCACCCGGTGCACCGGGGCCCTCCTCTGGGGATGGAGCACGTGGCGGTGGAGGCGTCATCACTTACGCACGTCGCAGGAGACGCGGGAGCGCGGTTTAGGCCATTTTCTTAGTGGGAGGGTATTTTGGTATTTTACCAAAATACATCCTCTTTCTTTATATTAGGTCTAGCCGTCATTTTGTTGCTTTATGCTTGTATTGTGAGAAAACTCTCAAGCGTCATTTGACGGTGCTTAAGCTTTGGTCCGTTCATCCAAAGCGGGGAGATCGATCTTGTCTCTAATAAGATCAACTATCTAGGTTCTTATCTCAATCAAGCCAAAAATATAAACTTTTTTTCCTCTCTTTTAATTTTCCTCTTTAAAGTTGTGAATCGATCTACGACGATTCACATCAATTGGTATCAGAGCACTACGATTCCATGGCAACGGGAACGAGAGCTTCCGTGGATGAGAAGATCCAAGGACTACGCGACGATCTCAATCACGAGATCGAGGGTTTGAGGAAGGCGATGGAAGCTTCGATCAAGGATCATGCACACACCCAAGAGGACATTCAATCGGAGCTTCGAACCATGAGAAGGGAAACCGCTAAGGCCACGGCGGCTATTCCGGCGATAATGGAGTTATTGCAAGGGTTGACCAAGGAGAAGGCGGCGGATCGCGACAAGGAGAGAGCAATGGAAGAGATCCAAGACGATTCCGACGTCGTTTCGACAAATCAAGGACCCCCGAGCCACGGGGAGTCACATGCGGCGGCGGCGGCTACAACCCTAGCCGGCGGGCTAGGGTTTGGCGCGACCGGGCCCGGATCTACCTCTACGGGCCCGGTCGGGCCTAATAGGGGGCCGACAGACCCGCCCGGCCCAGCCATGGCCTGGGCGGGTCAGGCCGGCCACCCCCGGCCTCCGGCGCCCCCACCTGGGGCCGCCGGAGGGCCGGCACCCCCTGGCGGGGGTGCCCAGGGGTCGCCGACCCCCTTTGGGGGTCTGGCGACCCGCGCGACACCCGCCTTGGGGTCGGCAGCCCCAGGCGGGGGGCGGCAATGAAGGCGCGGCCCCTACCTGGGGCCGGGCGGGTCCGCTGGACCCCGGGCAGGGGTCAGCGGGCCCGGGCGGCTTTCCCGGTGGCGCTGCGAGCAGGGGAGGGGTGTTTGGCGGTGTTGCGGGGTTCGTACCCCAATCTGGAGGAGCTTTGGGGGCATCGAGAGGCGGATGAGCCTCAGGAGCAGCTATTGGGGCCCCAGCGGGCCAGTTTTGGAGAGCAGAGACTATTCCGCCGGGGCAAGGGCCCAATTTTGCACGACCGCTAGAGTTCCCGGGGCACTACTACCAGCCCGAGGCGTGGGAGAGACCTGCATGGCCCGAGGAGCTGTACGGGGTCGACAGGGGAGGCCCGAGGGAGGCTCGGGGTGGCGAGATGGTCAGGGGGGTTGACCGAGGCGGAGATAGGGGGCAGCTAGGCGACATCAACGCAGATCGGCGGTTGATGAAGCTGAAGATGCCGACCTTTGACGGCACCGACCCTGATGGGTGGATATACTGAGCGGAGAGGTATTTCCAGGTGATGGGTCTGACGGAGCAGGAGGTCCTGAAGGCCATCGGGATTTACTTTGAGGGGAAGGCTCTGGCTTGGTACCGGTGGAAGATAGCACGGTCCCCTTTTCGCACCTGGGAGGAGCTATCAGCGCTGATCGTAGACCGATTTCAGGAGACAGCGGGAGGGGATTTTTACGAGCAGCTGTCGGCCCTGAGGCAAGAGGGGACAGTGCGTGACTATGTGGAGAAATTTGAGATGCTGAACAGTAGGGTGAAGGGGGTGACCGATGAGGTGATGATCGGGAACTTCATGAGGGGACTGAAGCCCTCTATACGAGCGGAGCCGAGGATGCAGAGCCCTCAGTGTCTGGAGGATGTCCTTCGCCTAGCCCACAAGGCGGAGGAGAAGCAGTCGGAGGAGAGACGCATTAGGGGAACTTGGGGGGCGCAGGGGCAGCGCAGCACAGTAGCACCAGCACCACCCAGGCCAGCTATCGGACCACCAGCTCCAGTACCACCTAGACCAGCTGCAGGGGAGGTCCGCACCACCGTACCTGGTAGGCGCATGACGGAGGTTGACATGCGGGCACGGCGAGCGGCGGGCCTATGTTTCAGGTGTGACGAGAGGTTCACCCCCGGTCATCGATGTGCGAGCAAGTTGCTGCAGATCGTGATCGTGCCCGACGAGGAGGAGTATCCGGAGGAGGAGGAGCCGGGGATAGTGGAGGAGCCTGAGGAGGAGCATGTGCACATGGATTTTGCAGATGTGTCGCTGAACTCCGTGGTAGGGTTCACTCCGAACCATACTATGAAGTTGGCAGGGACATTGGGAGATCAGACGGTGACGGTATTGATTGACAGTGGGGCGACCCACAACTTCATATCGAGGCGGCTGGTAGAGCGTCACGGGTTGGAGTTGAGCACGATGGAGAAGTTCACTGTGTTGCTGGGCACAGGGAAGATGGAGGAGAGTAAGGGGCTCTGCAAGGGGGTGTTTTTCACGTTGCAGGGGCTTCAGATAGTGGAAGACTTCTTGCCGTTGGAGTTGGGCAACGTGGATGTCATATTAGGAGTGCAGTGGTTGAAGAAGCTCGGGGAGATGAAGGTGAACTGGAAGCTTCTTCGGATGGAGTTCCAGGAGGGGAGCAAGACGGTGGTGCTGACAGGGGACCCGACCCTCTGCTTTTCGGTAGTGGCTTTCAAGGCCATTACGCGAGCGTTGCGGGATGAGGGAGAGGGGTTTCTGGTGGAGTATCAGGGGTTGTCCGCGGAGGAGGAGCAGCAGGAGGAGACCCCAATGGAGGTAGAGTCAGTACTGGAGCAGTACCAGGAGGTCTTCCAGAGCCCGCAAGGGCTACCTCTGACGAGCGGGCATGAGCACGCGATAGTATTGCGTGACGGGGTGGAGCGTGCGCCCCTACAGGTACCCGCATGTGCAGAAGGATGAGATAGAGAGGATGGTGCGGGAGATGCTGCAGGCTGGCGTGATCCAGCCAAGTGTGAGTCCCTTTTCTTCCCCAGTACTACTGGTGAAGAAGAAGGACGGTAGTTGGAGATTCTGCGTCGATTACCGGGCGCTGAATAAGGAGACTGTCGCCGACAAGTTTCCTATTCCGGTAATCGACGAGCTGCTTGACGAGCTGCATGGGGCGGCAATCTTCTCGAAGATCGACCTGAAGGCGGGGTACCACCAGATCTTGATGCGGCCAGAGGACGTGCCGAAGACCGCTTTCCGCACCCATGAGGGACATTACGAGTTCCTGGTCATGCCGTTTGGCTTGACCAACGCCCCCTCGACATTCCAGGCCTTGATGAACAAGATTTTCCAGCCTTACTTGCGACGGTTCATCCTAGTCTTCTTCGACGACATCCTCATCTACAGTAGGAGCATGGGGGAGCACATTGACCACTTGGAGGTAGTGTTCAGGGAGTTGATTGCACACCAATTATACGCCAACCGAAAAAAGTGCAGTTTCGGTCAGGCAAGGGTGGAGTACCTGGGGCACGTGGTGTCAGCTGAGGGGGTGGCGGCCGACAGAGCAAAGATAGCGGCCATGCTGGATTGGCCGGTGCCCACGACTTTACGAGCACTGCGAGGCTTCTTGGGGCTGACGGGCTACTACAGGAAGTTCGTCAAGGGGTACATCACTATAGCATGGCCTCTCACGGAGCAGTTGAAGAAGGATGGGTTCCACTGGGGGGAGGAGGCCACCAAGGCTTTTGAGGCCTTGAAGGTGGCGATGACGACGGCGCCAGTGCTCGCCTTGCCAGACTTTGGCAAGGCTTTTGTGGTGGAGACGGACGCCTCAGGGTACGGTCTAGGGGCGGTGCTCATGCAGGAGGGCAGACCAGTAGCCTATTTCAGCCAGGTGCTATCAGCTAGGGCACGGCTGAAATCGGTCTATGAGAGGGAGTTGATGGCCATAGTGTTGGCAGTGCTGAAGTGGAGACCCTACCTGTTGGGCCGAGAGTTCGTAGTCAGGACGGACCAGAGGAGCCTCAAATACCTCCTCGAGCAGCGGTTAGTCACAGAGGAGCACCAGCGTTGGTTATCCAAGCTGGTAGGATACCGCTTTGAGATAGAGTATCGGCCCGGGTTGGAGAACAAGGCTGCGGATGCCTTGTCTCGACGAGAGGAGTGTGTGGACTTGAGGGCATTATCCAGGCCCATGTGGCTGGATTGGGAGCCCATGTTGCAGGAGGCGGAGGGTGATGCGGAGCTGCAGCAGATCCGCGAGCGGATTCAGAGTGGGGCGGACGAGCCGACAGGATATGCTTTGGAGGGGCGCCGACTACTGTACCAGGGGAGGTTAGTGTTGCCGAGGACCTCGGCCTTCATACCTGTGTTGTTCCAGGAGTTCCACAGCTCCGTGACAGGGGGTCACTCGGGGGTACAACAGACTTATCAGAGGATGGCCAGAGAGGTGTACTGGCCAGTGATGCGGAGAGGGATTGCACGCTTAGTTGCAGCTTGTGACGTCTGTCAACGTCATAAGTACATGGCGATGGCCCCAGCGGGACTGCTTCAGCCGTTGGCACTACCAGAGAGGGTGTGTGAGGATATTACCATGGATTTCATCGACGGGCTACCACGTTCAGAGGGGTACACGGTGATCATGGTGGTGGTGGATAGACTGAGTAAGTATGCACACTTCATCCCCCTGAAGCATCCTTACACAGCCGTATCAGTAGCATCGGCATTTACGAGGGAGGTGATACGGCTACATGGGATACCGGCATCCATCGTGTCCGACAGGGACAAGGTATTCATGAGTGTCTTTTGGAGGGAGCTGTTTAGGGTACAGGGTACGGTCCTGAAGAGGAGTACCGCTTACCACCCACAGACAGACGGTCAGACGGAGGTCGTCAACCGCAGCCTAGAGACGTACTTGCGGTGCTTTGCTTCAGACACACCTAGGCAGTGGTACAGGTGGTTGGCGTGGGCGGAATATTGGTACAATACCTCGTACCATTCGAGAGCAGGGACGACGCCTTTCAGGGTGTTGTATGGACGTGACCCTCCACCATTGGTGCGCTTTGGAAACAGCCAGACTCCCGTGTCACGAGTTGAGACATACATGGAGGAGAGGGATGGGCTGTTGGGGGAGCTGCGGAAGCACCTAATGCGGGCTCAGCAAGTGATGAAGGCTCAGGCGGACGGGCATCGACGGGACGTTAGCTTCCAGGTGGGAGATATGGTTTATCTCAAGCTACGCCCCTACAGGCAGAGGTCGATGTCGAGGAGGCCGAACGAGAAGTTGGCGGCTCGCTACTTCGGTCCATATCAGGTGGAGGCCGCGGTCGGACAGGTGGCATACCGTTTGAGGCTACCAGCCACGTCGGCGATTCACCCTGTGTTCCACGTGTCACAGCTGAGACGGGCGATTGGGGACCATGCTGTGTCCTCCACTCTTCCCCCTACTCTTACGGAGGACATGGATGTGTTGTTAGAGCCTTTGGAGATGCGGGTGGTCCGCCAGGGAGCGGGACGACGGAGAGAGGTGCTGATCTACTGGGCAGGGCTACCAGATTGCGATGCTACTTGGGAGGATTACGAGGTGGTCCAGGCGCAGTATCCAGATTTCCACCTTGAGGACAAGGTGGCTCTTTTAGAGGAGGGTATTGATGCGGGTGCACCCGGTGCACCGGGGCCCTCCTCTGGGGATGGAGCACGTGGCGGTGGAGGCGTCATCACTTACGCACGTCGCAGGAGACGCGGGAGCGCGGTTTAGGCCATTTTCTTAGTGGGAGGGTATTTTGGTATTTTACCAAAATACCTCCTCTTTCTTTATATTAGGTCTAGCCGTCATTTTGTTGCTTTATGCTTGTATTGTGAGAAAACTCTCAAGCGTCATTTGACGGTGCTTAAGCTTTGGTCCGTTCATCCAAAGCGGGGAGATCGATCTTGTCTCTAATAAGATCAACTATCTAGGTTCTTATCTCAATCAACACACTCTTATTACCTTCATGGCGAGACTTCTTCTCGTCTCACGCGCGAATCCCGTTTTCAATTCACTTTCCGTGAGTAAACACTAATCTCTGTTTATTCCCCGATAGGATAGATTGATTGTTCATTCAATCTTTAGACCACACAAGTGTAGGTTTTGCCAATTGGGTAAAGTAGACCTTAGCTCAAAGGGTGTTGACCTTAGGTATAATGTAATTCCCTCTAAGACGTGGTGGTTCGAAGTGTTCAAAAAAATGAAATGGAAAATGAAAAAAATGAAAAAGAATAAAAAAAGAGAGTTCGAATAAGTGCACCGTTCTCCCAGTCCAACCAAGTAGTTGGATCTTCGTAACTCACGAAGCATTGGAGACTTGTGCCGAACAGTGAAGATTCGAGGGAGTGCGCAATTAGTAATAACCGAACTTAGACGATTCGGGAGAGTAGGTCCGAGGGGTAAATTTTGGCCCGACGCCCTAGACCCGTCTGTGTCGGGAGTTATTGACTGAAATCCCACTACACGAATCACCTAAGTTCTATGTAAATTGAAAAATTTGTACATACATATTATATGTATTATGCATGCCCAACCTCAGAAAGTTAGGTCCATACAATGCATTCTTGGTTTTTTCCTTTGCTCGTGTAAGACAATGGTTGAATTCTTTCAATCTTAAGCATATTGGGTGGATTTTTGGCGGTTTAGTCTTTTTCACGAAGATACGAGTTACACTTGAGATTTCATGTTGGAGACCTATATTCTTGAGTCATGCACCATGCTAGGTAGTTAGCGTGTCGCATGTTAGGACTAAACTTTGATGTAGTTGGTTTTGTTGTTTGCACGCACGATTGGTTTTGAGAGGATGATCTTTGGATCTACCTAACAAGAGTTTAGCTTGGGGGAATTTGTTAGGCATATTTTATATACATTTTCCACCCATTCACCCCCACATTTTTCACGTTTAATTAATATCATTCTCTCCCTCTTGCCCGTTTTAACCCACTTTTGTCTACTTTACACTTCTTGTGTATGTTTTGTGTATTTCAGGACAAAAGCACGCGAAACAATGCATAATGATGATGGGAGGAGCAATGGAGAGAATAAGACGAAGAACGACAAAGATCGGAGATCAAAAGATGAAGAAAAAGGATAAAGAGCAGTCAACACAGCCGTATGTGCAACCACACGGTCGTGTCATCTTATAAGGCCAAGGAGGAAGTGGCAGCATCAGCGACACGGCCGTGTGGCTTCACCACACGCCCGTGTCCAAATAAAGGTAGAGCACAGATTGATGACACGGCCGTATCGCACGACCGTGTGCTTGAAGCAGCAGGAGGCTTGAAGACCGACTGACAGTGTCGTGCCGAAAGCGGCACGACCGTGTTCGAAGTAGTGGCGGCTACTTAGCCCGAGGTTCTTGGCGGTGACACGGTCGTGTCGATTTGCAGCATAGCCGTGCGCCCCCAAACTTTTGTTAAGCTATAAATAGAATGTGTGTGCGATTGAGAGAAAAAAAAGGATCCAACTTTTTCTTCTGCGTTTTTCTTAGGGTTCCTCCCCCCCTTTGGGGGCTGCCAAGTCTTGTAAGACTTTTATTTTGCAATTAGTATTTCTATTTCTCTTTGATTGTTTACTCTTGTTATTCTCTTTGCCATTATTTGTGATGCCTCTTTTTATGAATTAATTGCTGTTTGTTCTTATGATTACCGAGTAGATTTTTGGTGCCTAGGGCATAGCTAAACCCTAGCGTAGATCAGTCATGCGGGTTGATCGTCCCAAGGATCGTTCTATTAGATTATTGCTAGGGTATAGTTTGGATGTGTTTGCATATCAATCCATCCCATTGGTGGGTCCATAACCTTAATCACTAACGAACCATTGGGGGTTTGGTTTGATGCTTCTAATTGGAGGGTTGACTACCTAATGTTAGGCACCGACGAACCATCGGAGCTCCTACAGGGATCCAGACTTCGCCCCTCGTTCACTCTATCACCGATGAACCACTATGGGAGAGAACGAGTATTCAGACTAAACACTCATAGACGGCTCTACTATCTTAGAATGTGAAGTTAGATCATCCAACATGTTTAGTCTACGTTAATGGCGATGATTAGCCATTGGCATCTCTCTTTTAATATTTTAGTGTAGTTATCTTACATTCGTTGTTATTGGCACGACTAATTAGATGCACAACTGATCGATACTCATACATTCGTCTCCATGTGTTTGACACCCGTTGCATATGATACCGTGAGCTTGCCGATATATTTAAAACTCGCAACAAGCTTTTGGCGTCATTGCCTGGGAGACAATCGGCTTGGTATCGATTTAGTTGTGTATTTGTTAGACTACACATATTTAAAAAAACAAAACAAATAAAAGAAAATTTTAACCCACCCGTTGCTACTGATCTGTATTACTGCCGATCGTTAGTTCTATTTTTATAGACATGTGAATTTTGGAGTTCCGATGTGGATGCCATACGAAACATACTCGAATTTTGGTCTCGGCAAACAGTGATGCTCAGATGGGAGCACAAAATCATTTTCTGCCGGTTGCATGGAATTGCTGGATTTGCGGTCTTCCGGGGCAAGCCACCGATGTTTGCACTTTTTAAGCCAATCCATATGACCAAATCTTACATGCCTGCAACACCATATAGACCACTCCCATCATTATCCTCCACAACATACGCCTCCACCAGAACAAGAAACACGCCTTGAAGCCATGATGAAAAATTTTATTGCAAACCAAGGCTTGCCTGCCGTTCCTTCCCTCACCACTATGACCTACGCCCATCCTAGCCTAGTGACGCGTTTCGCTAGGGATTTGATGATAAAAAGGGGATTTTATTGGAATTTCAGATCTAGAATTAAGAAGAAACCCTAATACAATAAATCTACTCGCTAACTAAGACTAGGAAACAATTCTTAACCTAGGGGGAAAAGCCAAAACCTAATACAATTAATCTAAGGGATAAATAAAATAACTCTCAACAATTTTCGCATCCCCTCTAGGGCCGGCTCAACCCCCTTTAAATAGAAAAAAACTCATAATTGTTATTTTACCCAATTGCCCCTTCCCTCCAATTACTAGCCGCATCACTACTCCGCCCCTGAAAATCCACATTGTCCTCAAGGTGGTGCACGATGTCCGTGGGCCACCCGTTCCACCAAGTCGATTGCAAGCCTCCTCCCGAGTCAAATGGATGAGAGTGGTCTCCACCGCTTTCAACGAAGTCCGGAAAAATATCGTCGGGCCAAGGCGGGATCCAAAAAGCGTCGGCGGGCCCCCACAAATACTTAGGATGGTCGTCGTCATCGTTGCACTGCTGGAATCCTTCCCCGGGCCCCATAGATGGCTGAAATCCTGAAAATGACGCAGATCGGGACCCGTGCTGGGCTCAAGGGGCCCCCGAAGTGCTCGACAGGGGTTGTCGGTCCCCCTCCTGCATTGTCGCCCCAATAGCGCCTCCGGGGGGGTGTCGGAACCCCCCCAAACTCCTTGCCGCAGCCCCCCAGGGGCTTGGCGGCACCCGCCGGCCCAAAATCTGGGCCGGCGGGGCACCGCCGGGGCCCCAGGGGCCTGTCGCCGCCCCTAGGGGGTACGACGGGGCTCCGCCGTGCCCACAGGGGGGTGGCGCAGCCCCGGGAGGGGCGGACGGCCCTTGTCGCCCCTCCTGCGGGTTCGCCGTCCCTGCTGGGATCTGTCGGAGGGGCTGCCGCCCCCCTCCGACGTTCCGTGCTCCCTCCGGTGGCTCAAAGATGGCCTGAGATGCCTCCCACCCTTGGTTGTAGTGGTCGAAGGCGCCGTCTTCTTCAGTTTCTGGATCTTCCTTGTTAAAAATCACATTTTCTAAACCTGAAAATTTCAGATCTGGATCTGAAAATTTCAGATTTGGATCTGAAAATTTCAGATCTGAAATTTCCAGATCTGGATCGCCGACAGCCGCATGCTTCAGATCTATCTTTGTCTTTGCAGCGGAAAGATAGCGACGGTCGATCTCCGCCACTTTCTCCTTGTAGCGAGATTGATCTCCGCCAAACCCTCCATTATTTGACGGTGCGCCATTTCCCTTCTCTCTACCCATGCGTCGATCAGATCCATAAGTCGGGTGCTCGTCCTGGATCTAGTGCTCTGATACCAATTGATGCGTTTCGCTAGGGATTTGATGATAAAAAGGGGATTTTTATTGGAATTTCAGATCTAGAATTAAGAAGAAACCCTAATACAATAAATCTACTCGCTAACTAAGACTAGGAAACAATTCTTAACCTAGGGGGAAAAGCCAAAACCTAATACAATTAATCTAAGGGATAAATAAAATAACTCTCAACAATTTTCGCATCCCCTTTAGGGCCGGCTCAACCCCCTTTAAATAGAAAAAACACTCCTAATTGTTATTTTACCCAATTGCCCATTCCCTCCAATTACTAGCCGCATCACCTAGTCGCCCAACAATTTTCCCAATCACAAGGGCACCTTGAGCAGCAGTCATGAGGTGAGGTCTACGGTACTATGTCACAGAAGGGAGAGCATATGGAAGGGCCATTCAACCTGATGCATACTGCTACCACCCTTCCATGACACGGAGGAGGATCTACAACCACGTTGGAGGATACTACTCGTTGGCATGACGCATCGCCGGCCACTTGCACATTGGGAGGTAATTTATTTGAGCAAAATATTTTGTTTTATGATATAGTTGTCTTATTACCTGCAGGTGATGCCATATGTACATATCATACCGGCGACGTCATCCAGAGCCACGCCCCGACAAAGAACGAGAAATTTGATGGGGGCGTTAGCTGAGCTTGAGGACTCCTGACCCGTTTCCGATCGGAATTCCTTTAGGTTTGCGCGGGAGATAGCAAGAAACCCGAAATAGAAGATCCCGCGTCAACCTTTTCCTTTTGTCAGGTCCCTGAGCTGGAGCCACACACGAGAATCGAGTGGACTGCGACGCACATGCACCCTTTCGAGAAGTACACGAGTTCGGCCACAGACGTGACGATCGATTTCAGTGAGGTCGAACCTTGTTCACTTCCTACAATAGCGCTGCGGCCACTCCCCATCCCACCAGTGCCCGAGCATCAGCACCACATCGATGAGGGAGATCACTCGAACCTTGAGTACTCTTTATATGAGTCCTATATTTTATTTCATTCATTGTTATAATCAGATATTTCTGACGTAACGTGTCTCACGCAGGATATTGATGCACAAGCATCGGAGGCATGCTTGGTTGTGCCAGCACCTGACCACCATAAATATGAGAAGAACGAAGATCTGATCGCACCCACCCCCGAGAGTAGCGAGATTTCTTCAGGGAGTGTTCGTCGACTTGATTAGGATTTCCTACACATTTTGACAACTATCTCTGGATTAATTTCATTGATGATAATAATTTTTTTTCATTGGGCCGATATGGCTCATTCCCTGCAGATTACAGGTGGATACCTTCAGGGGATGATGGGAGCCGTGTTATTGGGGTCCAATGACACTCATGGAGTAAAGCAGCTAGCTGAGCCACGAAAGCAGTATAAGAAACAAATTCATGCACAAATAAAGATCAGAGATCCATCTTTTGAACATATGTATCCTAATCCAGTAGTGTAGATATTTTTATACTTTCTAGTTTAGCATCTTAATAGGCTCGTCTGCTCTCGATAGCGAGAGGAGCGTCGTAGTGTTTAGAGTTCTTTAATAAATGTTTCACCTCTCCATCTCCTCACATGGTATCATTCTATCCCCAGAACCCCATTTAG
>JAULAV010004301.1:0-59815 GCA_030789695.1 Scilla litardierei
GAGAGTCCTTCAAGGTAGGCTCAGAAGGCAGAGGTAGGATCTGCACCAGCGGCAGGCTGTGCAGACGTAGTGGCAGACATGGGAGCAACAGAAGTATCCACCGAAGGAATGGTGACAGTAGGAGTGCTCTCGGGAGCACGGACAGGAGAAGCAGCAGCAGGAGTGCCCTCGGGGGCATGAATAGGAGAAGCAGCAGCACGCTCCTCATCCTCAGCAGCCTCCATGGCTTCCTCATCAGAGACTGTCGGAGGGACCTCAACACCCAAATGTTCATAGATGCGTACCAGTATCTCCTCACATCGCAAGAGACGAGCTTCCTGACGGTTCATTGTGACATAGAGAGATGTCTACCCCACCAGAAGGCATAGGACCCTTCCCCTTGGACCGTCGCTGGGTAGTGCGAGCAGACGGGGTAGGTTCCTTCTCAGCAGCCTCAGTCTCCGGGATATAATCCTCGTCGGAGTCAAAGGGTGGCGTGGGAGCACGGTAGGGTCCAGGGGTCAAGATTTTCTGGAACTTTGGCTGGGGCTTTGGTTTAGATAAGGGTTTAGGTTTGGAAGTGGCCGGCTTCTTCTTTTTGAGAGGAGGCGAGGAAGATGATGGAGAAGTAAGCGACAAAGGGGGCGGACGAGCTGATTTGGAGCGGCATTTGGGTGGATTGGGGTTAGATGGAGGATCGACGGTCATCGGAGAGGGACCGGAAGGGCAGATAGGCATACGCGTTCTCGCCATGAGATCGAGAAGAGAAAACGAAAAAAACAACGAAATCAAGCCCTAAAACTGGAAAAGAGGGGAGGAGGATATACCCTAGGAGGAGGACGACGACCGACAGTGACGGGATGCGGCCGGAGACGGTGGTGAACGGCAGAGACACAAAGGAGTCGGCGGTTAAGGGTTTTGAGGACGGAGGGGCACACCGATTAGAATGAATTCTAATCGGTGCGAAGAGGGTTTAATCAGTTTAAGTAATGCCAAAGATGGATTTGCCCTTGCACATCTAGTCAGTCTCAGTTCAAGAGCTAACCGACTAGAATACAATCTAGTCGGTCGGTAAATGAACTTGGACCGACTAAATGGCAGACAGCAAGTGAGGCAAAAAATAGGGCACGAACTAGTCAGTCTGAGTTCAATTCCTGACCGACTAGAGGTAGAACTAGTCGGTCTGCAGATGAACTAGGACCGACTAAGCGAGTCCAAAAATTTGAGAATTCAAAATTTTGAGTTCTCTCCAAAGAACACTTGGACTAACCATCTAAACATTCTCATATGCACTTATTCTACCCCATAAAGCCAGAAAACCATAAATCCGATGCGCAAATCGAAAAAACCAATCATAAATCTAGCATAAATAGAGAATATCACAACAAGCCTAACATGAGCTTATGAATATCATTATCATGCAGAATTATGAAAAATATGAAACCTAAATCTCGGATTTACCCATAATCCCCAATTCTCGATGTAACAGCATAAAGGTATCTTCCTTAAGTGGTTTCGTGAAAATATCGGCGATTTGCTTCTGAGTTTCAACGTACACTAAAATGATGTCCTTTTTAGCTACATGATCATCTAGGAAATGGTGACAGACATCGTTGTGTTTGGTACGGGAGTGGTGTACCGGATTCTTAGAGAAACATATTGCACTTAGGTTGTCCACCATGTTAGGGCAAGTATCACAGTTTATACCAAAGTCTTTAAGTGTGTGTCTCAACCAAAGAACCTGTGCACATGCAGCACCGACGGTGATATATTCCCCCTCGGTGGTTGTAAGTGATACGGAATTCTGCTTCTTGGAAAACCAAGAGACAATGGAATTTCCTATAAAAGTCCTGTGTGAATATTTTCCTACCTACCGAGAATAAAGGGAATGCGAGAATTTGCACCGAGTGTTCTACTCCACATCTTCTCAACCTCCATCGTTTTCGAAAACACTTGGAATAGGAACTTTCTAGCTATTATCTAGGCGATATTGTGGTGATTTCCTAGCCCCTAGCTGTGGATTCCCTGATGCATGATACGCTTCGATTCTTGCTCTGTTCTCATGCATGCTTGGGCTATTTATTCACCGCTTATTTCAAATCGAATCGATATTTGGGTCTTTCCTTGGATATGTGTATATGGAACTTTACTGTACAATGTAGATAGCGACACCGTCTGCTAGCACACGACCACGCTCACTCACGCTTCACCGCGTGGACCCACGACATTTGTTTGGAATCATATCTCCTTGGTTTAGTGATGTGTTTTGTCGTATGCTTGTTTAGTGTGGCATGTCTGATTTTGTTGGCCCTGACGCGCGATTTAGGATTTTGATTTCTCTTTCTCTCTCCCTCTATTTTCTCCCTCCAAGCTCCTACTCTCACTCGTCTTCCTCGAGGACGAGGAAGGGTTCAGCTTGGGGGATTTTGACGTGTGGTTATATTTTATATATCCACGCACATCTTCCTTGTGTTTTTCCGTTGTTTTCCGTCGTTTCGTGCCCATTTTCTTGGGATTTTTAGTTTTCTTTCACTTCTTTGTGTTTTTGTGTATTTACAGGAGATTGCCAGAGTAGGGAACATATAACGAAGATATCATGAGTACCGAAGCAACGGGAGGAGTCACGCGCGATCCAGTGGGTCAAACTACGAAGATCGCTATTTTTTTAGCCCTCAACCGATCTGTTGGACACAACCAACCGATCGGGTGATGCGCGCGTGTATGACCCGGACGGAGGCAGGAGTGAGAAGCATCTCAACCGACCGGTTTGTCGACTGATTCAATCAAACAGAGCTCTCGACCATTTGGAGCTGAATTCCAACCGATCAGGTGACATATCAACCGATCGGTTCATCTGAAGCGAATTTTCCAAACGACGACCCGGAGAGCTCAACCGACGGTTCACTGAACGTGCCAAATCGTCAGTGTTCTCTGTCTTTGTGGGGACAATTCCAACCGATCGGTTGAATACTCAACCGATCGGTTGAATACTCAACCGATCGGTTCACCTGATGCTGCATCTCTCCAATCGACGACCCGCTCACTTCACCCGCTCTCCTCAGCGCCCGGTTGAAGATCCCAAAGCCGACGGCCGAAGCATCAAGCAGCTCACTCGATCGGTTGATGCTTCAACCGATCGGGTGACGTCGATTTGTATAAATAGTTGTCCTAGGTTTCAGAAAACGAGAGTAGTTATTTTTTCTGTCTTTTCTTGTACGGTGACGGCTGGAATTTTATTGCATTTTGTAAGTCTTCTGATGCTTTCAAACTTTAATATTATCTTTATAGCATTGCTACTATCTCATTTAAATTGCTTGATCATGATTTCTACAGTTGATTTTCATTTAGATTGCTTTTTAGTTATGATTTACGAGTAGTTCCCAAATCTGGGATTTTGGTGGAAACCCCTTCGTGGGTTCTCCCTAATGCGTCCATAGGACTAGGATTTCAATAGGGATTAGGAATTTAGATGGTTACGCGGGGTGTTTCATTGTCATTGGCAGGAAAAGACCGCATGTTTCCGCTGGGCCAAGGGGGAATAAACTTGGCAGTTGAGTCCCTGGCCACAGCTCACGCTCTTAGCATAGACATTGAATCCTAGCGCGTGGGAACGGCAGGATGAGATGCTGGGAGTTATCGTTGCGAGCTTAGTGCTCCTGGAGTCGGTCGGTGTTAATGGACATGGGAATGCCCACCGACCGGACCCGAGTAGTCCGGCATATCATCATGGGCATCGACCGGAATATCGGGTCCATGGGACGCTGTTATCACGCCTAGAGGCAACGTCTCACCACTAAACCCTAAATCCAATCGTATTCCTATCCGTAGGTCGTAATAGCGAGAACACATGATAGGGTGGAAACCGAAGTCCTAGGTTTCCTTTTATATTGTTTATCCCTCGTATCTATTTTCTGTGACAACCATCGATTGTTCGGGCTAGCTCACCCGTAGGGTGAACCGGTTCCTCTTTGACATAGGCACAACCATGCCTCTCTGTGTTCGACCCCCAAGCCACACTACAACATCGTGCGCTTGCGGTATAAATATTTAAATCTGGTATCCCCAATCCTATTGCACCTATATGCATCAAAACTAGGGGACGTCACTTACCTCTTACTCGTACTCGAGGAAGACAAATACTAGGCATACAGAGCGATAATAAAAGAAAATAAAAGAGTTAAGAGATGGAAAATGGTGCTAAAATGTTCAATCAGATCTCAAGCCCCAACAGCATATCATGATGCTTCGAATAATAAAACACATGCTAATAGTATTTTCAAGTCTTACTAATAATATGGCTAGCACGCAATAAAGGCAAAAGTAGGGACCCTTTAAAGTCATGCCATCAACTCATATCAATTTCATGCAATCTATAGAGTCTAGTATAAAAAGAGTTGGCAATGCACTTTTCAATTAAGAGATATAAGTGAAGCACAAAGAGATCACACCAACATGCAATAGAGAATGGAAAGAGGTCATGCCATTCAAATATTCACTTCAAATCATGAAAAATCTCCAAAGCAAAAATATTTTGTAAAGTTTAAGCATTATCGAATCTCCTTATTGCGCACCATCTCTACTCTAATGTTATACTCACTCATATAATCAAGTGGTTCACCTCCCAAGCTTAGCCTGAGGCGTCCCATCTAGGAATAGGATGTGGAATGGTTTTGTCTTTTCCCAAGTATTTGTAGTAGCTTCTAATAAAGGGATAGGAAACAATTTTCTTTCCTTATTTTCTTTTCTTTTTCTCTTTTTATTTTATTTTTGGGTCTTTGGAAGCTATCTTTTTCTTTTGGGATTTTTGGGAAGTAGGTGCGGTAGAAGTAGTTGTAGGGGACCAAATGATATGTAGAGAATCATAAAGATATGTGGAGAAGGAAGATAATATATCACTCGGTTCACTCATCAGATGTGCACAACGGTTCAATAGGATAATACTCTAACTAAACTCATAGCTAGCATGGATATTTTCATTCATCTCAACGAATAGTGAAGGCATGAGGTATAAAGCACAATAATATCAGGTATGCAAACAGAAGTGTATAAGATAATAAACAGGTGCTCCAAATATTCTAATGATGATTGAACCTAGGTGCATTACCCAACAAAGAACGTACTAGATACTATTTCATGCATTCAATTTCAATTCATATCATGCATTAAATTAGAAAGATCAGCAAGAGAATATGCAAGCATATAAATAGTAAGACTGAGACTACTCTAAATAGCATGTCAACAGATATAAGCATCGTGAGTAGCTACTGAGGGCTATGAGAGATATCCTCATGCAGAACAATTCTAGCTAAAAGGGATAGAGGAGGAGAAAGTAAGAAGATGAAAACAAGCGTGAAAGCATGGCAAAAAGTGGAAAACGTGACGCTGAATGAGAAAAAAGATGGAAAGGTGGAAAAGTAAAGTAAAAAGGTGAAAAAATGAAAGAAAAATGTAAAAAAATAAAAAATAAAAAATAAAGCGATAGCGCTCATCCCCCAAGTTAAACGCAGCAGTATGCTCACTGTTGAGAACACGCTGGCATGCGGGAAATGATGCTAGGGTGGGTGGGTGGATAAGGAGATAGAAAGTGAATGGAAAGTAAAACTGTGCAAACAAAAGTAAAAGTTATATGATACAAGGATAAAGTGATGATGCAAATGCAAGGAATGATGCATGGTGGGTCCTCCCCCAAGCTGTGATAGACTAATGCCCCGAAAAGACAGATGTGCACAAAATAGGATGAGGGAAGGACATGAACAAAAAGTGGTGGAGGGACAGCAACAAGCAGGGGCATCGCCCTCTTAGGGCAGTGATGGGTCCCCCTGTTGTGGAACAAAAACTGTGGCAGCGGGCTGTGGCTCGACAAATGTGTCGGCCCGGAGATCAGAGGTAGTGGTAGCCGGCTCGGCTGAAATTGGGACAATGGAAGTCTCGACTAGTGTGGAAGTGTGTGTGTCGACGACTGAGGTACCCACTACCGTGGCAACCAACTCAGGTGTAGAAGTGGCAGGCCCTGCAGAAGTCTGGCGTGTGGGGCACTGAGTGGTGCATCGTTCGAGACATGGGCTGGCCTGGGGGGAGGTGCGTGAGCAAGGATCACGGGAGGTGGGCCCCATGTCCGCAGCAGGTCTATAATCGAAGTAAGGTCCGCCTCGACTCTCTGCTGATGGGTGGCTATCGATCGGGCAAAATCGTCGAAATCCCGTCGAAGGTAAGAAGTCAAGTCCTCCATCGCTGTCAGACGAGTGTCAGCGCTACGGGAGTCGAGGGGAGGACAGGAACTCTGAGACACGACTCTCATAAAATGGCACCGTGGAGCAGATCCACGGTGCCTAGGCTGAAAGGTTGGAGAGGGTGAACTCGAAGGGATCTCGGCGGTGGAAGTGTGAAGTGTAGTGTGGCCGAGATCCGGAGAAGCTGTGGTAGCAGCAGCAACATCGACAGTTGAAGATGGAGCTGTCATTGACACAGATGTGCGGACAGAAGTCGAGACGCTCTCGGTGAGAACGGTTGCTACCGGTGTGGAAGTGGAGCCAGTGAGTGGCATATGGGACCCTAAGGAGATAAGCAGAGATGCTAAAAAGTCCCTAAGCGGTGGAAGGGTGATGGCTGGCTCCTGATCCGAAAAGTGTGGAGCATTCAGCTCGGGAGCAGTCGGGATGACCGTGCCCTCAGGTATGGGTGTAACGGCCGCTTTCCGACCGTTCGTGTTTTTGCACGTACTTTCCCCTTTCGTACACGTATTCTTCTTATCCCTCTCTTCAATCCGAAATACACGGTGTTATATGTCGTTGTGACTGTATGAAAGAGTAGTTATTTTTGGGATTTTTAGTGAACGTCATTTCACGGGTCGTTCTCCCACAAATCAGGTTTGATTGTAGGATCGGCGTAGCTTTAGACTTAATCTACAGATATTTTTATTTTTAGTTCACTCTCCGTGGACCAAACGTGCAATTGACCACCATACCCCCGAGCCTCTCTTCGTCACGGTCGTCCCGATATTTTTTTTCGTAATTTTCCGACACCCCTAGCCCAACCAAATCACTAATCAAATTCGAGCCCATTAAGCCTAATCAAATTCAAAATTCAAATCCCTTAATCAAATCATTAGAGGATCCATACATATCATGAATTGATTCTGCATATACCCTCACCCAGCTTTTCCCCACTTTGTACACCTCCTCACTCACCCTCTCTCCTAGTCACCCCCACAACTTATACCCCCTTTTTACAAGCTATCGCAAATTTATCTCCTTAAAATCAAAACCAACTCAAGCCTAACAAAACTCATGCACCTATTTCTGGCCGCCGCCCTCTTCTCCTTTTGTGCACCCACCTCGCCGCCGGCGACCACCACCTGACCCACCACCCCCCCGACAATCCCTCCTCCTCCTTCTCCTCTCCTCTCTCCTCCTTCTCCCCTCACAAAAGCCTCTCAAAAGAGCCTTGGCCGCAAGTTTCCCAGATCTGTGCGCGCCCGCCGGAAAACAGGCGTCGCCGTCACTCTGGCCGCCTCCTCCGGCCGCTGCTGCCTCCACTTGACTCCCCTTTGACCCTATATTAGCTACAATTCCCCTTTACCTCTTCTCTCTTCTCTATCTCCTCAAAATCCCCATGAAACAAAGCCCTAAAGGTAGTTTTTGACAGATCTGTGCTCTGCCGTTCAACGCCGTCGCCTGGCCATCTCCGACCACTTCCAACGATCACTCCACCACCATTAGATCCCCCTTGAACCCCTTTATCTACTGCAATTCTCATTTGACCCCTCTGGTCGCTGCTTTTTCGCTGCGATGTGCGACAACGACCGTTGCACAAATCTGTCCTCTACGTCTTCTCACGGCCGCCCACTGCCGTGCACTGACGCCGTCGGCCACCCACCGGGCTGAGCAACCCCCACCGACCTCATTCAATCTCTGGTAGCCTCCTTTTACCCTAAGAGTTCACGAGCGTCACTGAACTCGCGTGTCTTTTCCCGACATTGCCACCGTCGTGAAGATCTGTTGCGCTACCCGCAACGGGAGAGAGATCACCGCGTGCTTGCTGTTTTGTGCCTCCACCTCACTGTTCGAAAGTGTCTCGCTGCCCTACCCACGACCGAGATGTTTCAGACGATGCCGATCCATCGCCGTTCAGACCAGACATCCGCTTTTCGATCAACGTCAAAAGGTTAGTCCTCTAATGTGTAGTAAGAACCCCACTGTAGCAAATCGGAAACCTAATCTAAAAATCATCAACAATAATTAAATTTCATTTCTGCTCCTTTAAAATGTTGCTAAATCTTAGACATCGACGAAGGACTTGAATACCTGTGCACATAGGATAGATCGTCGATTAGGCTGAACGGACATTTTGACATGTGACTGTTAGGGTAGCCACGTTTAACCTAGAAATGAACCTTAATGGGATCAATGATGAACGTGTCCTGACACCGTAACTTGACTCATTTCAGACGACCCATTACCGACGCTCCGAATCGACGAGACGCTCCCGACGGACAGACCGCTCGCCACCGCAGGCAAGTGTGTTCACTTGCGCTGTTTCGGCCACGTTTAGGCCAGTGTTTCCCTTAAACGGTAAAAAGTAATAACAAGAGAATCAGACGTGAAATGATAGTGTTTGGGACAACTCACGACTACCTGGACTTGATGACGAAGTCTGGGCACAATAATAACAACTGACACCACAGGTTCATCTGTGTGTGCGTGTGTATGGACCCCCTAAAATCAACAATAACAACTGCTACCATAGGTTTCATCTGTGTGTGCGTGAGTGTGGACCCCCTAGAAATAACAACTCTCATCCATTCTCGTCATGTCATGTCATGTCATGTATTACATAAGCCTGTGGGCGAAAAGGGCACTCTCCAAGCTAGAGAGGGTGATCCCTTGTCACGATTGGAAATGGATAAGCATGCGGTCGAATATGGCACTCTTCAAGCTAGAGAGGGTGATCCCTTGTCACGATTGGTAATGGATAAGCCTGCGGGTGAATAGGGCACTCACCGAGTGAGTGGTTGATCCATTGTCATGTCTTGTCTTGTGCACTTGGGCTGGGGTAGGGTTGAGCGGTCGCACGAGGAGAGGGTTTGATCCCCCTAAAACCGTAAGGCATGAACCCTTCATGACACACACTTGTCTTGTCTTGTCTTGTCTTATCTAGTATGGTCTTTTAGCTAATAGCACACGCTATGGCTATTGCCTGTCACGTTTACTTTCAGCATTGTCTTTTACTTTCTTGCACATATACATATCTGCCATGTTGTTGCATCATCATCATGTAAACAACCTTTAAAATGTCAACCTTAAAATGTCATACACCTTGCAGTGGGGTCTTTTCACGTTTAATTGCAGACTTCACCCGACGTACAACCACTTTCTCTTGGTGTTTGTACGTTAGGTACCGAGACAGGGTTAGTAGATCTGGAGCCGGTACCAGAGGACTTGGAGCATGAGTACGTTGCTGATCAGGAGTACGACCTGAGTGAGGACCAGTCTTAGAGGTTCCTCTGTTGCTGACTTTGGAGGTTTAGTTGCTTTCTAGTTTGCGTGCGTAGTACCTTTTTGCTTTCTGTTTTAGTTTGGGTGCGTAGCACCATTAGTCTCTTTTTCTGCGTTGTAGCCATGTTTGGGCTCCTTTGTTAGACTTTTTGTACTTACTGGATATGTTCTCTTTACATTAATGAATGCATTTTCGTTATTTGTTCTCTTATTTCTTTGGTCAGAACTTTAATATGCAAGAACATGTAACATTATGGTATCCCTACAGATGCTTATTGGGTCTGGGCTCCATATCACCGGACCAAGCAGACCTTCGTCACGACTTGCTTCCATCCTTTTGGGAAGCGGGGCGTGACAATGGGTACGGAGGAGACAGCGGCAGGGGCCTCGGGGCAGAGGGTGGTGACAGTCCCCGTGGTCCCTATGGTGGTGGTGTGGTGGTGATAGAGGTGGAGAAGGTAGTGCCTCCTGGTGGCGGAGGGTGTGCTGGCTGTGCTGGCTGTGCAGCCACAATAGCGGCCAGGTCGGGCTCCTTGTCCTTAGAAGAGCTGAGCACCCAGTCGTCAACGTCAACAGGTGCTCCGGGGGGCTCGATGACGTGGAGGGCAGGAAGTGGGAAGACCCTATCAATCATCCAGCTCTGCTGGACTGGCACTACGGTGGTTAGGTGAGGGGCGGGAAGGACAAAATGGGGTGTGTGATGGGTGCCTAAAAGATAGGCCCGGTGACGTTCCACATATGGCCAGATGATGTGCATGTGCTCAAGCATAACCAAAGTCAAGCGCGTGGGGCCATGGGGTCACTAGGCCATCAGGAAGATCTATGCCTAGCATCCCATGTGAAGATGGTGAAAAATCCACCGCAGCAGATATCAGTGGCGTAGCGGGTGTGGGTGGTCTGTAGGAGGCGATAACACATCCAGTGGGCTTCATCGGAAAGGACGAATGGGTGGAGGGAACCGTCCGGGTGGTAGCGCAGCGGTCGGGTCATTCCCATGTGATGCGAAAGCTCGGGTAGGAACATGGTCCCGACCTCTGGCCTGCAGAAAATATTGGTGGCGAGGTGTTGCCGGGCATAGAGAAGGCAAGGGTGCACAGTGCATGATGCCTTCGCCCGACTGGAGCGGTAATGGTCCAGACCTGAGATACGATGCCAGAAAGCAGAGGCATCAAACGTGGCCAGCTCGTAGTCTGGGGAGAAGGCAGCGCGGGGATCAAGGACAGCTGGAAAGTGGAAGTGAGTGTGGATCTGGGCATACGTGACCACGAAGTCGTGGTCCAGAAGCCTGAATCTAATTCCATCGCCCGCCTGGGTGCGGACGACGGAACTCAATACCTCTAGAGTGAGGCAGGTGTAAGTGTGGGTGTGGGCTGCGAGGAGTCGATCGAAACCGATGGTGCGGTAAAGCAAATAGACCCCCTGCAGGAGTCCTAGGCGTCAAAGGGTGGGGAGGTGGATAAACTATGTGGGAACGACCCTCCGCTGCGACAGGGCGACGAAACGGTCGTGGTGTGCGTCGTCTCGAAAGGTGATGCCAAATGTCTGTAACTGTAGCAGCAGAGTGGCGGGAGGGGCGGATGGTGCAGTAGTAGGGATGGGGCAGAAGTGGTAGGGATGTGTGGGTGATGCGGTGGGTGATCGTGTGCGGGCAGTACGACGAGTGGGAGTGTGGTGGTGTAGTCGAAAGAGTCGGACGAGGACGACGAATCACCCACGTACTCCTCCTCGGTGGTGGGTGAAGCGGCACGGCGAGTGCGACGTGCAGGCTGAGAAGAGGATGCATTAGTGGCCTTCCTTTTCCCATGCCGTGCAGGCGCGGGCTACCTTCCCTAGTGCGAGGCGACATCGTGCTACAGGCACGCGGAGTGTGTCAGAATAAAAATAAAGAGAGGGTAGAGTGTACCAACACGACAGTCGTGGCACGTGACTGCTGCTAATCAGATTTATCCCCCAAGCTGCTTCAGGGTGTGTCCTCCTCTGGAGGCGCAATGTACCTGAAATAGAAGGAGAAAATAATATCAGTGAGATCAAAAGTAGTGTATATGGGAAGATGTGTGTGGGAGCTCGACCGAGCACAAGCTATGCTCGATCGAGTAGGTAGGGAGACAGGGTTGCATTGGTGGGAGGGTTACTCGACCGAGCAGTAATTGTGCTCGGTCGAGTAGGTCGGACGGGGAGGGGGCGCGGGTTGATGGCTCGGCCGAGCACTAATTGAGCTTGGTCGAGTGAATCGGGTTGCCCTAGGGCTATTGGGGGGTGCCAGGGGGGTTGTTTCAATAGGAGAGGGGGTAGGGGAGGGGCGTGGCACGGGTAGGTGGTGGGATGAGGTTTTGGGCGGCGCCATCGGCACTAAGCGATTCCGTCGGCACTGCTCTGGTGACGGCAGGGGCGGAGGGGGCTGAATTTGGAAGGGAGAGAGAGAAGTAGGGGAGATAAGTGGAGGGAGGAAGAAAAGGGGGGAGGGGGAGAGAGAGAGAGAGAGAGAGAGAGAGAGAGAGAGAGAGAGAGAGAGAGAGAGAGAGCAGGCCAGAGTGGTGGTGCGGCTGGCGGCGCGGCCGGCGGAGGGGACGGCGACGACGGCAGTTCGGGTCGAGTAGGTGGGGGGTTGGGGATGCTCGGGCAGTGGGATTTGGGGAAAACGAAAAGGATTAGGGTATAATAAATTCGAGTTGGGTTTTGATAAACCAGATTCGATCAAAACGTGGGCCCCGCATGAATAAATCTCTCGCAACTCGGCCGAGCTGCGTAACTGCTCGGTCGAGTCAGAAAATAAAATATAACGAAATTGAGGTTTAGAACACTCCCTCGGCTACTCGACCGAGTAGGGGCTACTCGGGCCGCATAGACAGAACACCATTTTTTCATTATTTCTCTGTGCTTTCCTTAGCTTGGTCGAGCAGATGGATACTCGGTCGAGTAAGCGGCTACTCGACCGAGTAAGTGCTACTTGGGCCGCGTAGGCAGAACGCCATTTTCCATTATTTTTCATGCACTCTCTTCTACTCGACCGAGTAGCGACCGAGTAGATGACTACTCAGTCGAGTCACATGTAACTCTTTTTCCTTAAACTTGTTTTTCTATCAGCTACTCTTCTCCTAGCTTCCTTCCATTCAATACATCGATTTGCACGCTTCCCTCAACGTTCAACCTGTAGAAAAAAAGAACCTGTCAGATTTTTATAATTTTGCATTTTTATGGAATAGAAAGCGTTTTTACTTGGTTTTCTGGGATAGATAGAGCGACTCAAAAATTGACAAAAGAAGATCTAAGATGTAAAAAGTCGGGTTGCCTCCCGATAAGTGCTCGTTTTGAGTCATGAGCTTGACTCCCTCAAGTTCTTCAATTGTTGTTTGGCGCGTAAGAGATGCACGCATCATACTTGCCAACGATACTGTGAGGCGGTATTTGGCATGTTTCCTCTCCATGATTCGCCTCAGCTACATGGTTGATGGCTTCCGGCTCTTGGCGGTGCAAAGAATCGTCTGTGGGATCCTCATCAAGCATACGAAGATAAGCGGCACCCGCCTTGTTGTAGATGGAGCCGTCATCGTCATCAACACTTGTCCTCATCGGGTCCTTCATGACCCCTTCATCGGTATACTCACTTATAGCATCATCTTCTAAGAGCTCCAAATAATTCGCTCCTTCTTCTCAGACATGCTCCCTCATGGATTTTTGCAATCGAAATTGGGCTTCAATATTACTCACATTCATTGAGAGAGTCCCTTCGCGAACATCTATCAGGACGTCGGCCGTCGCCATGAAAGGACGACCAAGTATGAGTTGAGAAACCCCTCCCTTCAGCATATCCATTATAACAAAATCTACCGGCACACACAATCCGGGCGGTATTTGCAGAATGATATCTCTGGCAATACCTACCGGATACGTGATTGAGTGATCGGCCAGTTGTATAGACATGTTAGTGGGCTCCAACTCACTTTTAGTTTGTAGTTTCTCGAATATGGAGAGCGACATCAAGCTGATGCTCGCTCCCAAGTCGATCAAAGAACAGTTGATTGGCGTACCTCCAATAGAGCATGGCACTGTGAAGCTTTCTGGATCCGGTAATTTCTTCTGGAGATGGTTCTTTATGATGGACGTTGAATCCTCCAAAAGCTTTACTTCCTCATGCTTCCTCTTTTCGGTGATGAGGTCTTTCAAAAACTTTGCATAGATAGGAATTTCTGTAATGGCAACCATAAAAGGGATGTTGAGTTTAATGCCCTTCAGAAGTTCCGTAAACTTTGCATGCTTCCTCTCCATTTTTCACTAATGCTAGCCTCTGTGGATACGGCGGATGGGTTCGGCTTCCCTTATCCTTAGCGGTATCCTTAAGAGATGGCTTACTCGATTATGGGTAGGGGGTCTGGACGACTTTCACCTTCTTTCCCTTATCTACTTGCCTAGATGTGCCTTCTCCGGGGCCTGCTTTCGAGGCATCGATGAAGTTCTTCAAGTATCCACGGCTCTTCAGCTGGTCAATGTCCTTCTTTAGGTGCCAGCAGTCGTCGATGTCGTGGCCATTGTCCTTTTGATACTTGTAGTACTTCTCTTCGTCCCTTCGACCGACCTTCATCCTTGGGGGTGGCTTGTTGATGTGGCCCTATTTTTCGGCATGCGTTAGGACGACGTCCCAGGTTGCGTTCAGCTTGGCAAGCGCTGATTCCCCTCTGTGCGGTTTCCACATGGGCCTCCTCTCCTGCTTGTGTTCCTCTAGCTCGCGACGTTCACCTTCGTCGCACTTTGAATTCGTTTTGGCCCCTGCGGGGGACCTCCTTCTTTCGCAGCTAGGGCTTCATCGGTCAACATGAATCGTTCCGTCTGAGCCAAGACCTGGACGAGGTCCTTAGGGGGGTCCTGATGCAGTGACTTCTTTAGGCCCCTATATCGGAGCCCATTCTTCAGGGCTGTTATGGTGACCGTTTCAGGGCAGCTCTCGATGTTCAGCCTTTGGGCGTTGAAGCGCTTTAAGTAGCCCCTCAGAGTCTCACCAGGCCTCTGTATTATGGTGAATAGGATGTCTGAGCTCGGCTTTCGTTGTCGTCTAGCCATGAACTATTGGTAGAACATTTGGGACAGGTCCCAAAAGCTACCGATGGATTGATCGGGGAGGCGGTTATTCCACTCTCTGGCAGATTTCGAGAGGGTGGTCGTCGGCCCCCTAGATGCTAGGATCCCCAAGTAGTCTTGCATGTGCTCCTGTGGATCTCCTGTGCCATGGTACTTTTCTTAGGACGTAACTTTGACCCTGGAGGGTACCCGTGCATCGGTGATACTCCTCATCAATGGGCATCGTTCGTCCCCGGGGGCTTCCAGATTGACTTGGTCTGTCGGTTCTTCGTTTTGGCGCTCGAGCAGCTTGGGCAGATTAGCGGGAACGTGGGAGGGGCTGCCCCTGCGGCCATCCCGGCTTGGGATTGGCGTTGGCCGCCAGGTGTTTCCCCTACGGAGGAGACCTTTGTGACTCCCCTGCCTCTATCTTCGTGGGGTTTTGCTCCTTCCCCGCCGATCCTCGGTGGCCGGGTGGCTGGAGGATCATCGTCGGGTTGGATGTGATCGCTTGGACGAGGCCACAGTTGGCTTGTCCCTAGTCCATTCAGTTCTATCTCCCCCCTCATCACAAAGAGAGGTGGGAGTAAGCGACTGCGCCGGGGAGAAGTTTGGTAGGGTGAACTGCCGCGCTCGATTCGGGCTTCCCCCATCGCGGTTCATGACCACGGTTGAGCACAACAGGAGGCGTGTCGCCAGGTGGTTGGGGAAGCCCGCCAAATTTCCCTCTAAGAGGTGTTGCGTGCTCGCGAGTTGCTGAACTGCCGCCGGTAAAGTTTGGAAGTTGGCGTTCATCTCCTGGGTGAAAAGGTGGAACGGTTCGCAGGTTATCGAACAGATATTGTCGGTCCCCTCGGCAGAGCGGCTATGTCCGGCTTCGGGCGAGACGTAGTTGCCCTCTTCGTGGATAGGCGGCATGCGGCCTCCTCCGTTGTTATGATGTTCCATGTTGGTTGTTGCGGATGATGTGGGGGATGTTCTCCTTCCCACGGACGGTGCCAGATGTTTCGGGGTATTTTCTCACCCTCAGGTTGATAGTCTGGAGGTCCGAAGGTCGGCGCTGTCACGTGAGACGAGAACGGCCTTTGGAGTCGGTCGGCCACGCGTTCGCTTGAGCTGGAATACGCGGATCCGTGCGTTGGTGTGTCGAAGAGTAGATTCGGCGGGGCGACAGCCTCCTGGATCAGTAGGCCGATCGAATGGACTCGAGCTCGAGGGCGTTCAGATCCTATTGATGGGACGGCGAAAAGAAGCTTCGACGGATTGACGTCTCCTTTGATCTACACAGACTAGTGAGCTCGTCAGGGGGGTCGGAACTTGGTTCCGACCAAGTCCCTTTCGATACTTAAACAAGATGGTGACTAAGAAGTACTCGATGGATTCAAGCTTGGTTCACGGAGAGACCAAGCGCACGTTCTCGGACCGAGCTATGGAGGAGAACTGTAAGGTGGAAGAAGGTTTCGAGAGATGGAATACATGGGTGTCGAGTATTAAAAATTCGGTCTTTTGGCCTGCCGTCTTTCGGGTCCTTTATAGGCGTCTCGCATGTCGACTCCTTCGTGGCGTCTCGATCCCCGACCGCCCGCTTTGATGATCACTTGAATTGTCATCAAGGTAGACGTGATGGTGCCTTGAATGATGATGAAGGCATGTGCGATCAGGGGAGCGGTTTCCTCAGCCATGGAAGGTCAACGGTAACTTAGGTGTCGGTCTGGGGTCGACGCGACCTGATACGCTTGCAGGGCGTTTGGGCTAGAGCCCAATTCCGCACTGGGCCGTGGGTACGGCCTGTACCTTTACGGCCCGTTCGGGGTGTTGTATCAGATGGCATGTGTTTGGCTCCCTGAGATGCCACAACAGTTCCGTAACTCCGAAACTCAAACTTATATATAAAACTTAGCAAGTAATTGGCTACAAAGATACTTTCTCTTACAAACACATGAAGAAGTAGCTGAACTAGCATATTACAATGTAGATGACTCTATTTACAAGTATTCACAAGTGCTCAGCTGGTTGTCGAATAAAATCTTGCGGAAATTGCAGTGGCTAGGGTTTCTGTAAAGCTAGGATCTTTCGCCAAAGAGGAAACCAGCTGATCCACAATGAGTTGGGGGAACATATCTGAATACATTTCTGGATGGCAAGAACTTCGATTAATCTGGGGGCTTCCTGACTGCGTCAGATCAACCGTGATCGTAGGACCCGAAGGATAGCTGGCCACCGGCATGCATTGACTAAAACCAGTTGGTCCTTGATCCCCTTGGGAACCACTATGTGAATGGTTGTGCTCTCCTTCGTACGTTGCTTCTAAAATTGAACTATCTCCAGCGCTTCTTTGCACCTGTAAGAAGTACAGATCGATCATCAGAATTATTACTAATTATAATAACTTTAAACTGGGAGTAGATTGTGACGACAATTTTAAGCACCTTTTTCTTAACCGGGCATGTCGGGGCAAAAGAGCATCTAAAGTAAGCCCTTGGGGATGGATTGTCTCTGGTGACCTTCTGGCCATATTTCCTCCATTGGTACCCATCTTTCACAACCTACAATTTGAGCAAACTGAACATAAAATTTGGCTCGCGAGACTTGCTATAATTTGCATGTAAATCAATGTAAACTCACCAAGCTTTTATCTGAGGGATCGGTCCTTACGTAGACCTTGGAGACGTTGACATTCAGCTCCTCCCGCGGCCTCTTGAATGAATCTTCAGCAGAAGTGCTAATAGAATAATGTGTAGTTTGATAGAGACTGTCGCTCTTTCTCTTTCTTGTTGGCGAGGTTGGTCCGTTGTCGGCAGGGGAAACGCTCATAAGATGGTGGATTTTGCTGATCAGGATGTCGTAGTTCATGCGCAAAGCACGGAGGCTCTCACTCAGCTTCATGTTCTCCCCGCTCATCTTCCTTATTTTTGCTTCCAATACTCCGGTCTATTATTCCACAACTCAATTGATTTCAGCAACTTAATCATGCTTGGGAGAAGGGCACTTGATGTCACATATGAAGAGAAAATTAACCTACCTCTTCTTTCAGTGAAGAAGCCTCTCCTGTGCCATAAGCTGGACTTGCTACAGTTCGCATATCTGTTGCTGCGCTCTGCAGATTAAAAAACAAACTTTCAAATAAACAAACAAACTTTTACATGCATCTATATATGGGCCATTAGATGAGATTGGAAGGGCGCATGTTTTTACGAACCGGAGCCTCTTTCAGAAATTGCACAGGTCCGATGCTTAGCCCCAGACCGAGGGACGAGCGATTAAGATTAAGCCAGTCAGGCTCCATGACAGTTGCAGCAGTGATCCGAAAATGAATGTTTGAAGTATTACCTAGAGTTTCCTTTATAGATGGGAAAGACGAAGACGAAGACGAAGACGGAGGTTTTTTTTGGCTACAATCAATACATCATCTACACAATCGTCACTCATACAATGTCATCGTCTTAATACAGAAGTTGTAGACTCGAGACTTGAGTGGAGCAGGAGAAAAACTATTGGTGTTTTTGAGGGATTACTTAGATATATAAAGGGAAGATATGTGAACATGAGAGGAGGGTTAGGTAGAAAATGAGTGACGGAAAGGCCCAGGCAAACGTCGACCATAACTAAGAGTCAAAGTCAATTCTGCGCCAATGAAGTCTTCATGAATCGCTTTCCTTTCTTGTCAAGTTAATAATGCAGGTTCTTTCCCTTGTTATGGACGCCGATAATGGGCTTGTACTGCCAATCTTCTGCTCGTTGTTTTGTCTCTTTTTGCAAAGACATTGTTTTGCCGCCGAAATGCTTGACCCCGGACTCTTTCTTGCTACAAAGAGTCTGAAGTTCTTATTCCACAACAAATAGTTGGAAACATGACGAGGGAAGATTCCAAACTTAAATAATATGCTAAGAAGTTGACTGGTTTGGTTTCCAAGCTATCCAACATTGGATATTTAAGCTACACAATCATTAAACACAGTTTGATATCAAAGGTGAAAAAAGAAATTCGTATTAGAGCCTGGGATGCCCCCCTAAATAAGCCTGAATTTATCTTATTTCCGTTATCATGTACGAATGAACTTCAATTTTTGTTTTTTGCCCCCTTTTTTAATCCCGTCTTAGCATGAACGTTTGTGAATCGGATCCAACACCCAATAAGTGTTGGAAAAACATTTTGAATTAATAATTTATTTTATTATTATAACCGTTTTTCGGTTATGGCCTGATAGGTATAACTCCGTCCTTGGGAGTTATAACTTCCCTATTAATCGTATCTGTTGGGTTAAGTACTTGATGGACGCACCAGATTAAACCAGTGAATCTATAAATAGATCCTCTCCCTATCCCTTGGTACACACTACAATCCAACATAATTGTGTACGTAAGTTTACAGTGATCAAGGTATAGAAATCTATTTAATTACCTAATTGACAATGTCGTCCAACCCAGGTGAAGATTATAAATTTCTAAGATCCTATATTCATTTAATGTTTCCGCTTAATGACTTAGTAATGTTTGCATGTGGTATCAGACTCTTCGGTAAAATACGTAATACGGGAAATATTCGAGACGTGAATAAAACGTGTTTAATTGGATCAATTTCAAAAGACGTTTGGTCAAAAATTAGGTTAAATATGCATAATACGGGAATAATACTTAAACGGGTTAAATCGTGTTTAATTCGTTAACCCGGATAAAAACGCGACTAAAAATACAAATACTGTCAAGATATCATTCATCTAAATGAACTTAAAATTAAACAATATCAATATGAAATAACAGTAAAATAAGTTCTATATTCATGATTTAAATTGTGATACGACCCACCCAAAACGGGCTAAGACGAAACGGGCCGAGCCCATGATCCGAGCCTAAAAGCCCAGCAAACACTTCGAGCCGTGGCGGTTCCAGACTGACGTGGATGAAACCGCGGGCCCGTGTAGGTTGAGGTAACCGCTCCCCAGAATTGTGCACACCTTCATTACCATTCAAGAGCCCGATTACGCTCACCTTCATGACACATCAAGAGACGATCAAAGCGGGTACTGGGGGCGAGATGAGGGGAGGATGATGGGGACGTAAGCTGTTCAGCCCCTACAAAAGACCCGAAGATTGAAGACAAAGGGACCGAATTTATAATACTCTACACTCATGTATTCTTCCTCCAACGACCTTGTCTTCCACCTTATAATTCTTCTCCACGGCCTGAGGATTTGTGTATCGATCTCTCTGTGAACCGTACTCGATCCCATCAGGCATCCTTCAGATCGTATCTGACTTAGGCATCGGAGGGGACTTGGGCGGAACCAAGGTCCGACCCCCTTGACGAGCTTTCTCGTCCATGTAGGTCAAGGAGACTTCACCCCGTCGAAGCTACCATTCGGGATATAGATGCACGGATCTGTGCATTTTGGACTGAGCGAACTCATTGCTACCCGATCTCGGATGACGCATGTGTCTCGCGTGACCACATCAACCTCCGATCCTCGATACTAACGAACTGTGGTGAAAATAACCCGAAACATCTGGCGTCGTCTGTGGAAACGACGAAATAATCGCCCACATCATCCACAACAAACAACATGGAGCAGCACGACAACGGATCCACTTGCCTGCCAACCATCCCCGAGAATGGTGGCTACGTTCCGAACAGTACGGGCCACATCCATTCCACAGAGGGAACCGACGACTCGACCTTCTCACTCGGGAGATGAACGCCAACTTCCAGACCCTTGAGGCGGCCATCCAGTAACTCGCAGGCCCGCAACACCCCTTAGGGGGGAACCAAGCGGGGTCCACCAAACACTCGGGGCAGCACCACCTACAACGCTCATTCGTAGTCATGGGCCACGATGGTGGAGGCCAGAACCAGGAAAGTTCACTGACCCCCACTTATCTTCAAACAAGGGGAGTGGGAACCAGGTGGCCAGGGGCGAATCCATTGCGAATTCGTCCAAACGATCCCGCTCGGCCGGGCATCCGTTGTCCAGCTGCACAGCAATCGAAGGGCACCAGGGGCAAAGCAGGAGCCTAGGCCAAAAGAGGCCGAGAAGCCGCGAGGGACGACGCCGTGGAGAACGCACTCGACAACTAACGCCGATCCCCAGCCGGGATGGCCACCGAGGGAATCCCCCGGCATCTCCACCAACCTGCCTGACAACCCAAGTGCCGGGGAGAAGCACCAACCGGCCAAGTGACGTGCCCCCGGTTTGCGAGCCGCAAAATGCCGGGGGACCCGGTGGAGGTTTAGATATTTGTAACCGCAAGCACACGGTGTTGTAGTGTGGCTTAGGGGTCGAACACAGGGAGGCGAGGATGTGCTTGTGTCAAAGAGAATCAAAATCACCCCATGGGCGAGCTAGCCCGGATCAATTGATGGTTTGTCACGGTAAAAGAATGCAAGGTATAGACAATATGAAGGAAAAAAACCCGGGACTCTGGTTTCGACCCCAACGAGCGACTCTCGCCGATACGGCCTACGGGTAGGATGGCGATCGGAATTAGGGTCTAATGGTGAGACGTTGCCTCTAAAAGTGGTACCGGCATCCCATGGTCCCGATATTCCGGCCGGTGCCCAGGATGATACGCCGGACTTCCCGGGTTCGATCAATGGGCACTCCCGTGTCCATTAACACTGATCGACTCCGGGAGCACTAAGCTCGCAACGATAACTCCCGACGTCTCATCCTGCCGCTTCCGTGCGCTAGGATTCGGCGTCTACGCTAAAGGCGTGACCTATGGCTAGGGAGTCAACCGCCAAGTTTATTCCCCCTTGGCCCAACGGTCAAAGGCGGTCTTTTTCCCGCAGATGATAATAAAACACCCCGCGTAACCGTTAGATTCCTAATCCCTATCGATTTTCTAACCATATGGACGCATCGGGAAGAGCCCCCGAAGGGGGTTCCGCCAAAATCCCGGATTAGGGAACTACTCACAAATATTCATAAAAAAGCGATCTAAATGAAAATGGACCGTGAAAATCATAATCAGACAATAGAAATGCAATGGTAGTAAAGCAATTAAGATAATACTAAAGTTTTACAAAGATCCGAAAACTTACAAAAACTGGGAAATTACAGCCGTCACAAAATGAAGAAAACAGTAAATAATAATCAACTCCCGAATCTGAGAAACCTAGGGTTCTATTTATAGAAAACGACATCACCCGATCGGTTGACAAGTCAACCGGTCGGGTGAGCCGCTCCACAAAATCACAGCGCAATGCGGGGGTTTCACCCGGTCAGTATGAACCGGTCGGTTGGAACTTGGTGCGGTCGGTTGGTTCTTGGTGCCGAGCGGTTGGATCTTGGTGCGGACCGGGTGAGGAGACCGGTTGGAGCTTCGAGTCTTGGCTGTTGAAATTCAGCTACAGGTGAACCGATCGGGTGAAGGTCACCCGATCGGTTGGAAATCAGCTTCGAATTTCCAGAGACTTTGAGCTTTTGACCCGGTCACTAAACCGACCGGGTGACTTCTCATGAGCTCCAAGCTGCGCCCGGGTGGTGCACGCGTGCATCACCCGATCGGTTGGAGATGACCAACCAACCGGGTGAGGGGCTGAAAGATGCAATCTTCGTCGTTTGACCCCCTGGATCACGCGTGACTCCTCCCGTTTGTCCGGGGACACATGATATCATCGTTTTATGCCCCAAATGCCAGTAAACTCCTACAAAACACGGAAAACACGGAAAAGTGAAAGAAAACAAGAAAACACAAGAAAACACGAGAAAACGAATAAAAGACGGCGGTAAAATACGGAAGAAAACGTGCGTAAATATATGAAATATAAAAGCACGTCAAAATCCCCCAAGCTGAACTCTTCCTCGTCCTCGAGGGAGACGAGTGAGAGTAGGAGCTCGGAGGGGAAAAATAGAGAGAAATAGAGAAAAAGAAAACTCTATATCCTAGATCGTCTGTCAGGGCCAACAAAATCAAAAACGACACACCAAGCAAGCAAATGCCAAATCACATCACTAAACCAAGGAGTACGAGTCCAGACAAGTGCCGTGGGCTCACTCGGTGAAGCGCGAGTGAGTGTGGTCGTGCGCTAGCAGACGGTGTCACTATCTACGATGTGCAATAAAGCTCGATATACACAAATCCAGGAAATGACCCAAATATCGATTCGAATTGAATAAAGCAGTGAATATATAGTTCAAGCATGCATGAGAATAGAGAGAGAATCGAAACATATCATGCGCCAGGGACTCCACAACTAGGGTTTTGGAAATCACCACACTAAAGCCTAGATAATAGCTAAACATATCATGAGCCGCTCCACAAAATCACAGCGCAATGCGGGGGTTTCACCCGGTCAGTATGAACCGGTCGGTTGGAACTTGGTGCGGTCGGTTGGATCTTGGTGCCGAGCGGTTGGATCTTGGTGCGGACCGGGTGAGGAGACCGGTTGGAGCTTCGAGTCTTGGCTGTTGAAATTCAGCTACAGGTGAACCGATCGGGTGAAGGTCACCCGATCGGTTGGAAATCAGCTTCGAATTTCCAGAGACTTTGAGCTTTTGACCCGGTCACTAAACCGACCGGGTGACTTCTCGTGAGCTCCAAGCTGCGCCCGGGTGGTGCACGCGTGCATCACCCGATCGGTTGGAGATGACCAACCAACCGGGTGAGGGGCTGAAAGATGCAATCTTCGTCGTTTGACCCCCTGGATCACGCGTGACTCCTCCCGTTTGTCCGGGGACACATGATATCATCGTTTTATGCCCCAAATGCCAGTAAACTCCTACAAAACACGGAAAACACGGAAAAGTGAAAGAAAACAAGAAAACACAAGAAAACACGAGAAAACGAATAAAAGACGGCGGTAAAATACGGAAGAAAACGTGCGTAAATATATGAAATATAAAAGCACGTCAAAATCCCCCAAGCTGAACTCTTCCTCGTCCTCGAGGGAGACGAGTGAGAGTAGGAGCTCGGAGGGGAAAAATAGAGAGAAATAGAGAAAAAGAAAACTCTATATCCTAGATCGTCTGTCAGGGCCAACAAAATCAAAAACGACACACCAAGCAAGCAAATGCCAAATCACATCACTAAACCAAGGAGTACGAGTCCAGACAAGTGCCGTGGGCTCACTCGGTGAAGCGCGAGTGAGTGTGGTCGTGCGCTAGCAGACGGTGTCACTATCTACGATGTGCAATAAAGCTCGATATACACAAATCCAGGAAATGACCCAAATATCGATTCGAATTGAATAAAGCAGTGAATATATAGTTCAAGCATGCATGAGAATAGAGAGAGAATCGAAACATATCATGCGCCAGGGACTCCACAACTAGGGTTTTGGAAATCACCACACTAAAGCCTAGATAATAGCTAAAAAGTTCCTAAGCCAAGTGTTTTCGAAAACGATGGGGGTTGAGATGATGTGGAGTAGATCACTCGGTGCAAATTCTCGCCTTCCCTTTATTCTCGGCAAGTAGGAAAATATTCACACGAGAATTTTTTTGGTTTTTGGCATTTGTATTTTTTTTGCTTTTTGGCTATACAAAAATTTTCTCTTTCTTTTCTTTTCTCATCTTTTTGGGTTTTTCTTTTCTTTTCTCCTTTTTTGGATTTTTTTGGATATTGGGGTAAATACATGTGTTCTCGTCTTCGCAGGAAGACGTCAGATCCACGGGCCGAGGCTTCCCCTCCGCCCCACGCCGGCCACGCATCCAGCAAGACGACCGAGGCTACTCCTCGTCGTCCGACCGTCCGAGGACGACGTCTCACACCGGGCCGAGGCTTCCCCTCGCCCCCCTTGCGGCCGAGGATCCAGACCCGGCCCAGCCGAAGCGCTCCACGTCATCCATGCCTCAGATTCGCGCCGCGTCCGCACGGACTCGACGCACCCAAGGGACCCAAGTCGGCCCCTTGACCACGTTGACCGGGTAGTCCACGGTCAACGCTTTTGTAGTGAGAAAACACTCTGAAACAGTTACGATATTTAAATTTTTTAGGATTAGTTTTGATTAGGAGAATTGATTTCGTTAAGATCTTTTAGGTTAAGATTTGATTTGGATAATCGATTTAATTAAGATATTTACATAAGATGATTTAGATTTGATTTCGGAGATCAAGATATTAGAACTTATTAGGATTTGGACTAGATTTGGAAGAAGTCGATTTCAAGATGGTTGAATTATTACGGTCTAGTCCTTGCAATCAACGTCAACTAAAAGTTATAAATGAAATGCCATTGTGATCGTGAAGTCGCGAGGATCGCGAACAAGGAATCCGATCACAGGTTCAAGCTAATTACTCAAATAATCAATTCATTAATATTATACGTACGAAATATGTACGTACAGAAACATGCCGTTACAAAGAGAGCATTGGATTACTGATTATTTTGATCATATATGCTTGAATTTTTTTCGAATAATAAAAGACAGTCACGTAAGCTGAACCTAATCACCCTATATTACCCAGTAAACTCTTTTATAATATTTTGATTTTGTGTTCCATATTTCTAACACTAAGTAGATCATTGATTAAATAGTATAGTAAGAAATTTCGTGTACAATAATTGTGATAACTCTTTAATCTTATGAATAATAAGTCAAAGAACATGTGTCGAACAAAAAAATTTCCAAAGGACCTTTTTACAACTATTCACGAAAAAAGTAGTAATAGCCATCATTTATTATAGATGTGGAGATCTTTGAATAACTGTCTAGATCTCCTGGCAATGATGCAATACCACACAGAGTCCACATGGGTGTTCAATTGAAAGAAGAGTTTAAACAACTTCAGAGTCGGCTCCACACCAATCGTCATACATAACACAATGAAGCAGACCAGATTGCCTACAGAGTTGGGCATCAGCTGACCGGGGAGAGCCCAAGAATATTCATCACTAGAAGAATGAAAGGGTGCATAGTGAAGCAGAGCCCGCAACCGAAGGCTTTTGTTTATACTCCCACCTCACACTCCCAAGGGAAGCAAACATTTTCGTTGGTCCACGGAATCCGAATCTGATGGGGTACCTAACACAATCGTTTTGAAGCGTGTCAAGCTGATCATCCGATACATTGAAGGCCTAATTGACGACTACAGTGGGCACTGCAGAACTTTCTTTATTACCCCCACGAGGCCGGGGCCTCCGCATTGGCAGGAATTAGGGATAATTTCTTCCCTTTCTTCGTGTGCCGTTCAGAAGGGTTAACATCTATCAATGTGTCGGCCAAGATAGAGGGATCTTCTAAGAGAGGGACCTAAGACATGGCCAATTCTGCCATCTCCATTTCTTCCCATTGCTCAGCAGTCACCAATACTGAGGAAGAACCCGTGGAGAAAATATTCGAAGGGAATAAAGGTGAGACAGAGTGCTTCTTTTTGAATATTAAGACAGTAAAGTTTCCCTCATTTCCTCCTTTCCCGCATTTATGTGGCAGGCTATCCCCCCACGATCGAGATCGACCCTCTTAATAATGTCCGTAATCTTTATGCATTCGTATCCCGAGCCACGTATCGATGCAACGGCTGGATCAAAGGAATATGAATTTTGGTGGTCAAAATCAAATACCCCCGCTTCAACTGACATGCACATTTAATGAGGAATCACATCACTCGACCTTAACCGACGTCCCATCTGAGCACAAGAGATGAGGGTCATTGTTACAACATTGGGCCGGCCCTCGAAGAGGAGAAAGATATTTTCTTCAGAATGAAGGAACTTATTAGGGACATGGAGTCGAGGCCCATTAAGCCCATGAATTCCATGTGGAAGACCAACTGTTTGCCTAGTCAAGGCCAAGCCACGCCTGACCCTTGAGGGCCCGAACCCCATGGGATCAATTGATAATGTGATTAATATTCTTGGCGAAATAAATGGACAACGGTCACTCCCCTCTCTGAGGGACAATCGCGCCATTACTATTGCAAAGCCGTTATCCACCAATGGCACTAAGGGGACACCATCACTTATAAATAGTCCAAACGTCAACAGGACAAGGGATCAAGCTCCAGAAATACTCAATACTACGGTACTCTGTCAACATATCTTCTTTACTTACACTTATATGTTTACCTCCAAAGCTCGCTGCGACAATGATCAAACGACCTCCCTTTAGGTCATCCCTAACTGCCTCGAGTATTCTTTAAGTCCATCATTGACTTAAGAATCAAAGGAGATTTGGGTCGGAACCCCGATCCGACCCTCTGACGACTTGTCGGTGCTGCAGGTAGCTCGGCAAATCGCACATGAAGACTCGGAGTTGGGTCGGGCTTCATCTCAGTAGCTTGGAATCAACTCTCATTGACTTGGGTTCGAGCCACCACGGGTCCCACTCCTCAGCAGACGAAGGTCCATGTCAACAAAGATGTAACCGTCAGCTCCAGTTCACTGTTCGATGATTTCATCTGTCAACAACATGTGAAAATTGAGAAGACATAACTAGAGTTTCTCGTAGATTGCATTAAGAAATAAAAAAACAAAAGAAAAGAGTTTATATGGCCTTGCAAGATAGCAAAAAGACAATTATATCCTTAAGCAATAATTAACTTTTTTTTAACAATAGTCTCACGAGCGGCAGACTTCATCATTTACTCGTCCACATGCGCAGGTTAAATCCCAAGCGATTTCATCAGTTGCTTCAACAGATGGTATTGAAAATTTCATGCTGGACTGCCCATCCATTTGATCTCAAGAAATTACGATTATATTTCTCCATTTTGAATTATTGTTGTAATTCTCATTTGGGTTGATCTGTTTTAAGACAAAGAGAGACCCAAAAGTCCTGGGCGAAGTCAGCGGACGTGTGATTTGAGTGGGTTTTGTGGGCGGGAAACGCGTGCATGCATTGTAAACGGTAAGCAAAAACAGGGAGTCAAGGGTCTCCTCCGTCCAGAGTCGGCATAGGACCATGGAATATTGCAGCCACAACCACCCGAAGGAAAGCGACTCCCATTCATGAATACGGATTGATGTTAGTCCATAAAATATCAAGTAAACTCGGAGAAAATATCGTTGATGGAAACATTTTCTTGGCGTGCCTTGCTGACATCACCCAGCATCTTCGTCTGAATCTTTAGAACAAACAACCATCCACTAGCTCACTCCCAACCCGCGCCGAGACAAAAACACCATGTCGGCCGTGTGTTTTGGCCAATTAACATGCGTGTGAACGCCGCCTATAATTTTGTCACAAAGTCCATGTGGAGTCCGTCAACAAATAAATTCAGTTGTCTGTGTTAGGCGATTTTGAGTGAAACTGAATCGCTTGTATTATTAAATTTAGTACAGTGATTCTTTGAAACTGATTTTCAAACTACGGTTTGTGAAAACTTTGAGGCGCGTTATCATTGGAATGACATGAACCGACGCTAAAATCTATTATACATTTGACAGAGTTTTTTGAATTCTAGGGCTGACTAGGACAAAATAAAGAGTGACTGAGATTTGATCTTGGTAAATCAATGGTTGAGATGAAGCTTTGAAACCATGAATGCGAGTTTTGAAATTTGGTCCAGCTTTGAAAATTGGTCCAACTTCTAAATGAATGGAGCTTTGAAACACTGATTATGAGCTTTGGAATTTGGACCAACTTTGAAATTTGGACCAACTTTGAAATTTGGTCCAACTTTGAAAGCAACCAGTGAACCTGTTTCAGCGCCCGCGTCCGCGTCGGAGGCGCCCGCTAAATTTTTTACGCTGATTTGTTGTTCCGCGACGAAGGCGCGGGCACCGAATTTGTTGTTCGACACCGAATTTGTTGTTCCACGAAATTTGTTGTTCTACGTCGAATTTGTTGTTCCGCGTCGAAGGCCTCTGCGTCGAATTTGTTGTTCCGCACCGTAGGTGCCCATGCTGCTAAATATTTTTACGTTAATTTATCGTTCTACTAAATTTTGGTTGTGGAAATAATTTTTCGGGGAATAAAGATTTTACGGGGGAAATCTTAAATGAACCGTGCCCGCGGGCACGGGTTATGACTAGTTAGTCTATATTACATGAAGTTTGTCCCACGTGGCAGTTTTGTCCCTGTCATATTTTTGGTTGCTGACTGGGACGCCACGTGTGGGTTGGGTTGAGTTTTTTGTGATTTTTTTTGCGTTTTATTCCCTGCTTTTCCTCTTTTTGCCACCGACCCTCCTCACACACACACCCACGCTTTTTTCACTTTGTCGACCGCTTAGCTCCTCATTTACGCCCGTGCGACGACTGCATCCGTGCCCTCCAGGCACGGGTTATGACTAGTACATCAATAAAAACTCAAGTGATTCTGAACTTGATTGTTTATCAAATTGCTATAAATAACCTGTGTACAGAGTGCACGGCGAAAAAAAAAAGCCCACAGAAAGGATGTGGTGTACGATTGGAACTGAAAAAAGAGCGAAAAGATTGGGTATGCATGGCGGTATCGTCCGATGGTAAAAGTTGAAAAGCACGTGTCCAAAGTTCAAAAAACGCGTGTGGGGCCTTAATGGTTAAAGAAAAATGGCATTTATGTAAATAGATTAGAAAAGGATGAGTTTGTGTGGACACATGAAAAGGGGATGTCATGAAATAACCTTTCTTAATTAACATTTGACCATTCATATGTGTAGGCAAAAACTGCTATTTATATAACTACTTATACCATGCAGTTAGAACAATTACATGTGTGATTATGATATTTATACTAGTTTTTACTTAAATTTAATATTCCATATTACTCAATTATAATAATTACATGTATATTATGCCATATGCTCAAATACTTCTTATGTTTCAATTAATAGGTTTGAAGAGTCACATAACAATAAATTTTTTATTGCACGAATTTACCCAATGTGCACTTTTCTTTTTCTTCCTTTCTTATAGTAGTAATAACCTGTGCACATGGTGCACCTGTGCACATGGTGCACAGAGAAAAAACCCACGGAAAGGATGCGGTGCACGTGCGAGGAAAGCGTGGGTGGGTGTGTGGGCATGATCAGACGTTAATACGTGGAAATTCATGTGTTTAACGAAAAAAAAACTTTTAGGGGCAAAGCGTGAAATTCCCAATGGGAAAATTGTAATTCATGGGAATGTGGGTAAAATGAGGAAAAGCATGTGTTAAATAGCATAAAACCCATAGGCGGCAAAGTTCAAAAATCCCAATGTCAAGCTTGTAATTCAAGGGAATGTGGGGGGGCATTTAACCCAACTCCCCAAAGTCACACCTCAAAGCAAGGGTGTGACAGAGTGTACGGGTTGAAAAAAACGCACACAAAGGATGCAGTGCACGCGCGCAAACTACAAAAGACGAGAAGAGTGGGCGTGTGTGTTGGATCTAGATCTAAGCCTGGGGGTGAATAGGCTAAGCAAAATTCTCGTGCAACCCACGAGCAATCACACGCAGTTATAGCAGATTCAGAGTAAATGTAAAGTAATCATAGATGCACATCAGATTTACCCTGATTCAGTCGTCACCACGACCTACGTCCAGCCCCCAAAACAGATACTAGATTAATAATGTAACAGGTACAATCCTAATAGCTAGAGCACCAATGTCTCTATAATCACCAGGCTCTCAGTACCCCGTTCACCGTGTTTAAAAAAATTAATTCCAGTATTAGCTTTCTATTGTCAAGTCACAACTAGCCATGTCCCTATTGTCTAGCACCCACTAGCCAAGACCCCAAATGTCACAAGTACGGTAAAGTTTCCCCTACAGAAAACACTACACAACTATCATAAAGATAATAATTAGAGTTTAGAATAGCTCAGGGATGGTGTCGTGCCTCTGTCGTTCAGTACGGGTCAGATCTAGTCTGATAAGTAGTCGTCACGTGAAGTCGTCACATCCCATCTCGTAGCACCCCTAAGATGTTGCGGCCTTGCTCCCTTGTAGATGCTTGCAGCACTTGCTATGAAGATGGCTCGGCAATGGAATATTGCAGCACTTTGGTTGCTTGGGAACCTAAGAATCAACAAGCTAGTTCAGCTAGGATCTCCCAATATGATCATCAATGTCTTCGCATGATGCAACCCTCGGTCATCAAGAAATTTGGTGCGTCTGGCAAAAATAATTTATTTGGCCATCTCCTTCTCACAAGCTTGTTGCGTTGTACTTTCTCTAATAAAAAACACTTATATGCAATACTGCAAGTACCTGCAAGAATTAAGGGATGATTAGTGGAGAATTAAAAGATCCAAACCAAGAGAACTTTGATTATTTGGAGAATTGAAGAGCCTGAGGCCATCGGCTTAAAGGGCGGTCGGCAAGCACAATAATTATGCAAACAGTTCGGTCAACATTTGCATGTGCAAGCGCCCAGTTGATGGCACAGTAGCAGCTTAAGAATTTGAGGAGAATCAAGTCATGCGGCTGCACCCTTGGAACTTGAATTTGATAGCTCTTGAAGGGTCAATATTTACGGCTATCTCCTTTGATTCAAATCACCACCCAATTGTTCTTAAAGAGAACACAGAATTTTGATAACTCTTTTAAATTGATAGGCTTTGTGATTTGTAGATTGCGGCAATGGGCAATGCTTTGGCCTTGATGTTTCTTGCGGCAATTAGATTGAAGAGGACGCTAGCGACATGAGATTAGGAATTTAGGGTTCTTTGAAAGGGTGCGGCTATATGATAAAGGAGATTGAAGTTTTGGCCGTGACAATTCTTTGATGTATGCCACAATGAGACCATATTCATGAAGAAGGGTTTATATAGGAGGCTTCTAGGGTTTTAGGTCGGCAATAAGAGAGATGGGAAGAGATCCAATTTGGTTATGGGGAATCCCTAATGCTAGGGGGATTTAAAGGTATTTGTCTTGTAATTGGATGGCTAATTGATAAGATGCAATCTAAGAGATAACTTCCTTATTCCTCTTGGATTTGTATTTGAGATTGAAAGGTATTAGGATATTAGCCCATCTCCCTAATTGATTTGCTTCAATCCCCATTAGATATGACTCCATCTCTTTGCCATATTGACCAAGCCAACTTTGCTAATGAATAGCAAATTCTCCATCAAAATGACTAAGTCTCCTTTGGATGCATTTACGAGCGTGACACTCCTGAAATCACTTAACACACACATTAGAATGCTCACACACGTTTGTTATCATCAAACACGAAGTACTAGATCGTTGCATCCAACAATCTCCCCTTTTGATGATGACAAACTAATATAAGAATTGAGCAATAACGATTCAAATGATTTTATCGTGACATGTGTGTGAAGTGTGAAGTTGGAGGGTGTATGCAATATGCAACAAGTATGGCAATGATGTGCAAACATACAAGCACGCAACGATGATGTTTCAAACATTCAAACATGTATGCATGCTCTCCCTTTATTCTTGCTCCCCCTTGAACAAATATTCAAATATTCAATAAGGACACATTTTCATTATTCATTGTTCATTAATGCCCCCCCCAAACCAATATTCATGTATGCACATATAAGCATTAATGTACACACCAAATCTTTCAAATCTGTCTCCATATTATCTCCCCCTGTTGTTATCATCAAAAGTGTATAAACGAAGTCTAATTCTTGTCACATGCAAAAATAGAGTATTATAAATTACAACTAGCACTTACATGTCATTTTTCTTAAAACAAGCACTTAAAATTCAATGAAAAGTGTAACATAGACTTCTACACCATTGTGTAAGTGTGATGATTAAATAATTGAGGCACAAAGGTGTAGGGGTTTTGGCGAACCCTCAGAGCTCGGATCTGTGTCCGTCCTAAGTCGGACGGACTACAGGGGCATAAAACACAGCGGAAAAACCAAAACTAAAACTTTTAGGCTAGCTAAACAATTTAGCTAGGCTCTGAGGGGGCCAGAAACTAGCCCGATCTATGCCAACTTGGAGTGGATCTGACCATCCCAAGAGGGATCTATTCTACAGCGACAGAAATAAATCTACACTAAAATTGCTTAACCACATACCCGGAATCTTGGCCCTGGAGCAGGCAAGATGTACCGCACCATCTTCTGATGCTCCTCGTAGCCGAGCCGCCTTGACTCGATCCGCCGAGCCGCCTCGCGCCCTCGTACCGATCCGCCCGAGCCGACTTTCGCCTTCAAGCCGATCACACGCGGTAGAAAGTTTCACTTGAACAGACCCGCATCTTAGACGTCTGGATCCGAATCCAAACCCCCTTCATAGTCTTGCTAGGACTACTCCAAAGAATAGGAAGAAGAGAGAGAAAGAGAGAATAGTTTAGTCGTAGATCAAGCTTGCTCTAAAATTCTGGAGCTACTCGATCGAGGACTTGGTGCATCTTTCAACGAAGAGAGTGCACCCCTATTTATATAGTGAGTCGGCACTCCTCTTTTGTTGTGAGCAACATGGGACTATTGCTAAATTGAACAGAATTTAATTAAGCTAATTTAGCTTAATTTGAAGTTTAGTGAGCTTTTCATAAAAGCAAATGTCAACGAATTAATTCTCTTCGCTCATTAAACTATAGACACCAAACAAGCTAAGTCTCTATATATATATATATATATATATATATATATATATATATATATATATATATATATATATATATATATATATATATATATATATATACGACTAAATCAAAACGATTTTGATTCAATGTTTTATATAGATGATTCAAATAGTTGGAAATCCTTTTTACTTAGTCCGAAAAAACGGAACTAAGTATACGAGCTGGCTCCCACTGACTTTAAGAATTACCTGGTTAAATACTTCAATATTATATCTAAATCATATTTAGATTATATATATGAAGACATAACCATTTTGAAAAGTTCTTTAGATGGAATGTACTAGTGTCTGGTTCGGTTTGACGCATGAGTCAAGTCAAGATCGGTTTAAGGAATCTTGATATTGACTCACTCAATCAAACGTCCTACACTGTACTTTTCCCTTAACTACATTCAATATTAACTCTTTAATAACCAAATACAGTTTATTAAGAATTAATCTTAATATGCGTATAATTGTGATCATACACAATTTATACGCTCATGGAACCTATATTTAACTACCAATTGACTATAACATTAAGTCAGCTCCAAAACAAAATTTCTGAAGCTTCGAATCTTAATTCGAGAATTTTCGCAACCAACTCAGAAAGCCACAATAGAAAATTTAAGCCAATCTCAATCAAATCTCAATTTCAACAGAAGGCACAATTTCCGAGACAATCATTAAAACATCGGATTCATATAGATGAACCGTAATCTATTTATCAAATAAACTTTGAGTGTTGAACACTCAATCATTGTTTTCACTTTAAGAAATGATACATTTTATTCAACTAAGAAAATAAGTATCAGCTCTTTCTTCATGTCCCTCGAAGTCTTTTGCACGGTCCTTGCAGCAACGATTGCTCAGATGCCGACCATCCTCCAACTTCTTCCAATCTTTGCTTCATTTCAGCCACATGTATACGTTGCACAGATGTCTCAGTATCTCATACTATATGATTGGAAATAATTATGCTTCATTTTAATTTGTTGTACCTGAGGTAGAGGCATCAGTATGCCCCTTTTTCTTCTCTGCAAGATAGATCTTGCAGTTCCTCTTCCAATGGCCAATCTTATGGCAATGGAAGCACTCAGATTTTGACGGGACCCCTTTGGTCTTTTTCTTCCTTTTCTTTTCCTTCGCAGGTTGCGGGACCTGCCTCTTCTTACCCTTGCCTTTCGGCTGGTCTGAAGAAGCAGAGTCAACAACCAGTGCAGTCGGTTTCTTCTCAATCTCCTCAAACTGCCTAAGTATATTAAGGAGACCAGGAAGATCCGTTTCAAGACTGTTCATTATGAAACCAGTAATGAAAGGCTTAAAATCCGGGGTTAAAGGCTTAAGGATAATGTCCACGGACATCTCATTGTCCAGGACAAAACCTAACTGGGCGATGTCTTCTACATACCTGATCATCTTGATGACATGATCTTGTACGGGCACTGTCTCCATCTTTGTGCCCCAGAGGTTGCTGGTGGCTTCGAACTTGGTAGCTCTAGACCGCTTGCCGTATAATTCTTGTGCATTCAGAAGCATACTTTGAACATCCATATGTTCATGCTTCCTCTGTAGTTCGTTACTCATCGAAGCCAGAGTAAGGCACCTGGCCTTCTCTGCATCCCTCTGGTATAGTTTATATGCTTCCTTTTTCTCGAAGGTCGAATCGTCATCGGGCTTCTCCGGAGCGTCCTCGAACAGTACGTATCCAATCCCGGCTAGAGAAAAGACTAACATAATATTCCTAAGCCAGTCTTTGTAGTTCGTTCCATCAAGCACGTTCTTCTCTACTATATGTCTAAGACCCGAATCCATTCTTCAATTTTATAGATACTTTAATCAGTATATGTCTGTTGTATAGTTTTAAAGGGTTTTAATAAAACTATTTTCTCCTATTAAATTTATTAAAGCCATACTAATAAATATTTTATTATAAAATAACATTTGTGAGAGATGGATCCGACTACCCTGAGTCTGACAAACTTGAGTGTGCCTCAACAAGTTGTCCGACTCCACAGTCGGTAGACGAACTCGTCGTCAATCATATTAAATATGATTCCATATCGTTAACCCTAGTCATTTGTGATCATGAGTGTGCTCATCCGGATCATAATGGCTAGCCTAGCCGGACCCTTATTTTTGTGTCTAGCCTGACTTGCCCCGTCGCTCGGTGTATGCACGACACGTCGGTTTGGGTCAGGACTTAGACTACATTCTTGGTTAGACTTAAGCCAGTGCTCAGAGGACGAGACAACGGGCTGGGTCAGGTCAAGATGGTTATCAATAAATCGGTTTCTATAAGATTACCATGTTACAGCTTTAGTGTAGCTCAACAACCGTAACACGGGTTTTGCAGTTGCCAACTCTTAAAATAAGGAGGGCTACGATTTATCTTGAACAATATTATTATCGTATTTGACTTAGGTATAGTCGATGGACTTACACAGTCATGATTCGACTCCTTGCGGTGCAGCGGACGCGGCCAGGGAATTGACTAAGCCAGGACCACTCGGCCACTAGACTAGCTAGGGTGGTCCAGCAAACTTAGCCATGCACATTGACCGACATCATGATCCATTAAAAGAGTTTTCATCAAGTTTATGTTCGTCCAACTAAATGGCTTTTAATTAAAAACTAGTTAATCCTTATCAACTAGTGGATCCTAAAATTCGAAATTTTATGGATTGGTTGAACAATTTTTATTTAGTCCTTCTCAACTATAAGGTTCATTCGTTCAACGTGCTACCCCAATCTAATTAGGATTTTAATAAAACAATTACAACATATTTCAAAAATAGTCTTTTATGAAAATCATCATTTAAACGATTTATTGCAATGATTGACAATCAAAAGGGACTACCCTAATCTGGTATTAGGTTTTGATGTTGTTTTGTTTATAAAACATAACATGTCACTAATTTATTAAAATTTTATCTTATAAAATTTTAATCATTTAATGGCTAACCTAAAAGGGTTCATGAATTTATTCATCATGTCCCTTAAAATATAAAACAACTAATTTATCTGCATAAATTAAAAGTTCATGTAGTGACATATAATGAGAATTTGCAAGTCAAAAGTATCTACATAATTAATAACACGCAAATCTAAAATTTAACATTAAAATTTAAAGATCAAAAATTTAAAGCTTAAAACATTTTTATCACATAAAACTAGGTTTCATAAAATTATCAAATAATTTTAAAACCTAGAATTTAAAATTTTAATGAAACATTTCTAAAATTAAAATATCGCGTAAATAATCTAGAAACTTATATGTAATTTTAAAAGAAACTCATTTATCATTTCATGTTATGAAAATAAAATATTCATTTAATATACATATCCATTAAAGCAATTTTAAATTTTTTTTAAAATAATTAGAAATTGTTTTAAAAGTTTTCAAATAAATTTTTAAAAAATTTCCAACCCTTATGTAACTTAAGAGAATTAAACTTCCAAAATAAAATACTTCTTTAAAGTTACATAAACTTTTAAATGCTCGAAAAAATTATTATATCTCATAGAAATTTTTTTAAAGGCATTTAAACATGAGACACCTATTTAAATTTATCGCATAAAAAATTAAATCATCCCTAAAAAAATTTTGTGTTGCAAAAACAATTTTTAAAAACACAATACAATTTTATACTAATTTTAACATAAAGTTAAAATAGTTCGTATGTTTAAAATAAGCGATTGAAAGATTCAAAGACGTCGCTAAAATAGACCTATAAGCATAACTGAGGCTTTGACTCCACTGTAGGGGTTTTGGTGGACCCTCAGAGCTTGGATCTGTGTCCGTCCTAAGTTGGACGGACCACAGGGGCATAAAACGCAGCAGAAAAACCAAAACCAAAACTTTTAGGCTAGCTAAACAATTTAGCTAGGCTCTGAGGGGGCCAGAACCTAGCCCGATCTAGGCCAACTTGGGGTGGATCTGACCACCCCAAGAGGGATCTATTCTACAACGACAGAATTAAATCTACACTAAATTGCTTAACCACATGCCCGGAATCTTGGCCCTAGAGCAGGCAAGATGTACCACACCGTCTTCTGATACTCCTCGTAGCCGAGCCACCTTGACTCGATCCGCCTGAGCCGCCTCGCGCCCTCACACCGATCCACCCGAGCCGACTTTTGCCTCCAAGCCGATCACACGCGGTAGAAAGTTTCACTTGAATAGACCTGCGTCTTAGACGTCTGGATCCAAATCCAAACCCCCTTTGTAGTCTTGCTAGGACTACTCCAGAGAACATGAGGAAGAGAGAGAGAGAATATTTTAGTCGTAGATCGAGCTTGCTGTAAAATTCTGGAGCTACTCGATCGACGACTTGGTGCATCTTTCAATGAAGAGAGAGCACCCCCATTTATATAGGGAGTCGGCACTCCTACTTTTGTTGTGAGCAATGTGGGACTATTGCTAAATTGATGATAATTCAATTAAGCTAATTTAGTTTAATTTGAAGTTTAGTGAGCTTTTCATAAAAGCAAACTTCAACGAATTAATTCTCTTCGCTCATTAAACTATAGACACCAAACAAGCTATCAATACGAAGGGCTTCGAATGGTGAACGCGTAGGAACCAACGACGACGAATTTTGACTTCGTTTGACCCCTCAAACAATTGCCCAAAGTTGGCAAAAATCAACATTCGTAGCCGTCATTAGGGGTTTCAAAAATCCTAAAAATCACTTAAGGTGTGGGTGCACCCGCTGTGTAGCCAGCGGGCCGCGTCCGTTTGTCTTTGCGGATGGGCTTGTTAGCCCAGTGGGTCTAACCCACTTTGCCTTGGACTGTTTTCGCATTTCTGGGCTCGTTTGAGCTCCGATTTGGATGCGGTTTGAACCTATGTTTAGACCGGGATGATCCCGTCATCCAGGTAACCCTTTCCAATATATTTGTTCCTACTAAATTTGTCGTAACCAATTTACGACATGTTTAATCTTTGTTTTGCATCAAATGCAACATTCGACTTATTTTCACAACTAGCTTTGTGAATATTAACTATTCAATATCATCAAATGAATCTCTCTCAATTAATCTTCCTATTACTAAGACATGAACGCTACTAGGTGTGAGACCCTACAGCCTGACCTTACTACAGGTTGGGGCTCGGAACCCCTAGACGACGGTCACCACGAGCAGTAGCTGTCATCCCTGTTTCAGAATCATCATAACGTGATCGATCCTTTGACAAAAGCATCATTGGGTTTACTTTGGCTGTGTAAGTAATGAATACCGTTAGCTATATTCCATTCGTCAAGACAGTGTCCCTATTGGCCTAGGGTATGGTTTACTGTCAACCCTATTAGACAACATTGGTCAGTATACGATGGTCTCAGTTGTAATTACGTTGTAATTGTTACGACGTACCCCGGCCGAGGATTAACACAAAGACCGTACTAAGCCTGTGATACTAACTTCCCTTTAACGGAAGTGACGAATCCCATCTTAGTCATTTACTCGCCTCAAGAGCTTCGGGTGCAACCCAACCTAAGATCTTTCAGCAGGCCTAGCCTCGAAGCTAGATCATAGGTCTAAGCTACACTGTTCACTCACAGGTTCGTACAGATGACTTCAGGTCTTAAGGACCAGCTTACCTATCATCACCCTAGAGTTATTATAGACAGTTTAGTTAAAGTTAACCATTTAATAACTCTAAGTTGTTCGTTCAGTGAACTCATTCTCCAGTGAGCACCTATGTCTCGTCTCCGACTTTGCCAAGTCGAATGACTATGAGATCATCATTACCCTAAGGTAAGACAAAGACACAATGGTCTATCCGATGTGTTGATATCCAGTTCTCAACACATCTATGACCACGAACCGTTTAAGACTTACGTTTCTATTCGGTCGCTTACAACTCATAATCGAGATCTTATCTAGATACGTAAGGACCTAACTATAAGTCTATAAATATTATCTAAGTATATTAATTCAAACGATTTCATACTTAGGATAATGGATACCATATACAGTATGAACAAGACGTATACTTAGGATAAATCGCCTTATGGGCATATATCCTCCTACATCTCCCACTTACAATTAGGCTATTTATCTCGGTATCTCATACCGTTATAGCATATCAGTCACTTTGACATTTATATGATAAACCTAAGAGTGGATTTACTAACGGGTATCTATAATGCATTTTAATGAATTACTATATATACATCTCTTGATCACACAAGGTCGATCCTTTGAAAAATGATCTGGATCAATTTTTCCTTTCTTTGTATAGCATCAATTAGCTTATACAATCTAGATGTAGGGTCTAACATTTCTATAAGTCAGTCTCAGCTCATTCCAATTTTCTTGCGTCGATATGTCAAGTACATACATGACACCCTAAGTCTCTATATATATACGATTAAATCAAAACGATTTTGATTCAATGTTTTATATAGATGATTCAAATAGTTGGAAATCCTTTTTATTTAGTCCCAAAAAACGAAACTAAGTATACGAGCTGGATCCCCCTGACTTTAAGAATTACCTGGTTAAATACTTAATATTATATCTAAATCATATTTAGCATATATATATGAAGACATAACCATTTTGAAAAGTGCTTTAGATGGAATGTACTAGTGTCTGGTTCGGTTTGACGAATGAGTCAAGTCAAGATCGGTTTAAGGAATCTTGACATTGACTGTCACGGTCGGTTTTCGATCGTACTTTCTTCGTGCGCGTACTTTTATTCGTACACGCATTTATTTTGGACCCTCCTTGTATTCGAACACTATGGTGTGATATGCCGTTGTGACCCCCTTGAAGAGTATTAAATTGTGGAATTATTTTGGAACGTCATTTCACGGGTCGTTCCCCCACAATTTGACTTTGTTAGAAGAGGCGTCATGATTTTCACTTTTGTCCTGAGGCCTTTTTATTTTTAATTTGGTTTCTCGTCAACAAACTTAAGGTCCGTCTTCTTAGTTTTGTTTCTCTCGTCGTCACGGTCACCCCAGTATTTATTTCATAATTTTCAGGCTCCATTTGACCCACTTTAACTTTTTCCTCAGTTTAAATATTGGTTAACCCTATGTTTCACATAGCTTCTATCCCCTAATAATTTCTTATAATAATATACATCCAAAATTATCCGCACCCATGCATAAGGGAGAGAGGGAGTGGGATCTTTTGCTTTTTCTAATGATAATAATAACATTAAAACTTTTTATAATAAACATAACCCCAGCTAACCTAGATCTAGGACACCCCCCCATGTGCTGCCTTAGTTCTCATCTATTTAATAGGAACCTTAGGGTTATTATTTTAAAACCCTAGCCTAACATTTTACCCAGCAAACAAAAGCCGCCGCCCCCTATATTTTTCACGCTCTTCTTCCTCAGTCCGCCGCCGACCGACCCTAAGACCCCGCTTCGACCTTCCTCTGACCTCTGCGACGCCGTGGGCCCCCGACCCTCGCTGGAGTTCGCCCCCATTCATCGATAACGCACTGCGTGCGTGAGTTGCGGTGGCAGCAGATCTCGCCGCCGCCGTGCACTGTTCCGGTGCCGTCGCCGCCGTGAGTCGCCCCTGTCGACTCCCCTGGACACCCTGCCATCGACGACAGCCCCCTCAGACCGTCCAAGCCTCGAAACAGCGAGTTCTCGCTGTTTCACATTCTAACATCATCTTGACACGTCGTTACACATCTCGTCTCCTTCTCTCGCTATTGGATCGTTTCGACAGCCCCCTACCTCGCCTAGAGGTGTTCCTCGACATCACAATCAGTCTTTATGATGCTCAACGTCGTAGTCTTCGTGTGCATCGACCCCTTTGTCCCCGTTCGTCGTTACGGCTTTCTGTGAGCAGTAGATCTTGAACCGTCCACCTTGCTCGCTGATTTGGATGCTCCTTGCTGATCTCGTCGCTGTTCAAGGATTGACGATCATGGATCATATTTTGGATCTGAATCAGGAGCGCTATCTATATTCCAACCCCTGACGTCGCTACCCGACGCCAGTGTAGCCCTCGCGTCGTGCAAGGGTGCATTTCTGATCATTTAGAACCCCCAACCAATGCATGTAAATCAAGATTAAAATCAGTATTTAAATTGCTTAGCAAATTATTAATGAAGATAATCTAATGTGGGACTGTAGGTTGGTAGATACGAGCACATAGGTAGATTGGACTGATTGAACGGTGTTTCCAGAAAGGCTGATTGCAGGCAAGTGAAACTTGCCAACTTGTGTTTAGGCCATGTTTTAGGCCATCCCTCGTTTTTAGCATAAAAGAGACTAGGCGACGAAATGATAGTCGCCTAGACGCAACTTCAAGATCTAGCTTGACAACGAAGCTAGATCCGACACCCTGCCATGCCATTCCTACATTCTGCCTGTTACATTTACTTTCTATATCTGTACTCACTTTATTTGTACTCTTGCCATGCCATGCATCCTAACATGTCATTCCATGCTTGAATGTTTGTGTTCGTAGCACACGCTACTTGTACTTCCTTTTTGAGGCTAGGCACCTGCGTTGCATACACAATCCTATGCTAAGTGCACTTCCTGGCTGGTGAACCAGAAGCGGGCTATGTGTGTTGGTCAAAAGCCAATGCCCGATTACATGTGGAGGGGTAGGGTTAAGCGATCACTTGAGCGTAGGAGTTGGCCTGTACAGCCGCTCCAGCCAAAGGGCGTAAACTCTGTGCACGACGTGCTTACTTGTCTTATAAACCCATGTGAATGTTTTAGTAGATTTTCTACCCTTGCCTTGTCATACTTGTTGCACTTCTTACTTGTTGCATCCATGCCTTAAACTGCCATGTCATCGCATATTTTAGAACTGCTAGGCTGTTTTCCCTTTCTTTTAGTTTCCTTGCACAAAGTCTCTTGTAGACTTTGCTGACATGCGCCCTCGTCTCTTTTGGGTGTCGCATGTTAGTTGCTGAGCCAGAGCCCGTTGCTGAGGACGAGGTGTTCACTGACGCTGAGCCTGAGTCCATTGTTGACGTGGAGTTCGAGGACACCGACGACCATTCGTAGAGACTTCTTTCTGTGTTGCTTTCTGCTTAGTTCTTGTTAGGTTGTCTGTGCGTTGCGCCTTTCCCTTTTCTGTATGTTTATCTCTGTTGGCCGTGCTTGGGGCCTTTTAGACTCTTTTATGCCTGGTGGCTTTTCTTCGATGTTTGAACATTATTTGTGGACATTTAGAGATTGGAATAACATTATTTATCTCTCCTTCTTTTATTATTATTTTTGTTCTGTTTCGCAATTGCAAGGACCTTTACTTGGTTATACCAGACGTTTTACAGACTGTAGCCTCACAGCTTCAAGTCTGAGCGGACTTTTCACGCCTCGCCTTCCCTATTTGGGAAGCGGGTCGTGACAGGTTTTAGTGGTGGCCCTTACAGGTCTCTTCTTGCAACTGCGAATTATCAGAACAACGATAATAATAATAGAACGTCCATTAAATAAATAAAAACATCCAAGTAATAAGCCTTGAGTCTAATTTTAATCGTTTTCTATGTCACTAGATGGCTGGAAGACGACATACCCTAGCTGGTGGTGGGCCAGAACGTGATGAGGTGCCGGATAGAGAGCCCACCAATGCTGAAGTCATGAGGATGATGCATCAGATGATGCAGGTGCAGCAGTGCATGCTTCAGAATGCCCCTCGCTTCGAGCTGGGAGCGAAGCAGTTTCGGGAGCTAGACCCGACCTATTTTGATGGATCTCGTTGGCTGCAGAGGAGTGGATCCAGAATACAGAGGACAATCTGCTGATGTCGAAGAACAACCCAGCTAGATGGGTTGAATTGGTGAAGAAGCAGCTCAATGATTATGCCCACAGCTGGTGGGATGCAGAGGAGGAGCTGTTGGTGAAATCTATACCTTGGGCTACTTTCAAGGCTAGGTTCTATGAGGAGTATTTCCCGAAGGCTACCAGGAGGGAGATGTTGCAACGATTCATTGATCTGAAGCAGGGAAATCTATCGATGGACCAGTATCATCAGGAGTTCACCAAGTTGAGTCGCTTTTACGGCGAAGATGGTACAGGATGCCGAGGAGAGAGCTCAGAGATTTCTGCAGGGTCTTTCCTTAGATTTGCAGAGCCTAATGTCTTCGTCAGATTTGGAGTCTTATCAGAAGTTGTTGATTACTGCTAGGAGGCAAGAGCTGATTGCGAGCCAGAAGAGAGGGCAGACTTCTGGGCTGGGAAGAGGCCTATGGAGCAGGTCAGAGCAGTGGTTAGGCCAGGGTTCAAGCCTAACCAGTCGTTGCAGTTCAAGAGGCCAGGTGGGCCTACTCAGAAGACTTGCCATTTCTGCGACAAGCCTAGGCATGTCAAGGAGCAGTGTAGGAAGATGCTGTGACAGTGCCTGGTTTGTGGTGATCCTACTCATGTCATGAAGGATTGCCTGAAGTCTAAGCAGCCATGGAGAGGACCAGTTGCAGCTCAGCCGTTGCAGCAGAGAGCACCAGTACCTACTGGACGTGGGACAGCCCTTGTTCCGTAGAAGCAGGCTTTTCTGCAGGCTTTTCAGCCGAGGAGGCAGGCCTTCCTGATGACTGCAGTTGAGGCTGAGGCTGAGGATGAGGTTATTGCAGGTAACCCTCAGTCTAGTTTGTTTTTCTTTCCTTAGTTAATCTTGTTTGTTAGAATAGTGTTTGGTTGCTAGAATTTATTATGTTGATAGAATAGGATTTGATTGTTAGTTTGTTTGTTAGGTGTGATTTTAGTTTGCACATTCCCTGCACGAGTCCTCTTCGACTCTGGTGCATCGATGTGCATTATATCCCGGATCTTCGTGGACAAGCATTCCTTGTCAACTTCCCCTCTTCCCAAGAGTTGTGATATCGTTACAGGGAATGGCGTGATCTCGATGCTTCGTGGTTGCAAGTCTTGTCCTTTGGTGGTCTGTGGGCATGAGCTTTACGCTGACTTTATTGTCTACAACATCATCAACTATGATGCCGTCCTTGGGATGGACTGGCTTGGGAGTTTCTATGACATGATATATTGCCGGCGGAAGAAGGTAGTGTTCGAGATTCCAGGTCATCCGGTGTTTGAGTTCAGTCGGGTAGCAGTTCGCTTGGTCCTATCAGATTTCGGGTCAAGCCGGTGGAGATCATTGCCATGCAGATGGAGCAGAGTAGACCAGCGGTGGTGAGAGAATTCGACGATGTTTTCCCCGAGGAGATGTCAGGACTGCCATCCGATCGAGCTCTTGAGTTTTCAATCGATCTTATTCCGGGAGCGCAGCCCATTTCGAAGGCACCGTATCGTATGTCTCCAGCAGAGTTGGAGGAGTTGCGTAGACAGCTGGATGAGCTTTTACAGAAGGGGTATATTAATCCTAGTGTGTCTCCGTGGGGATCACTGGTGTTGCTGGTGAAGAAGAAGGATGGTTCGCGTCGTATGTGCGTGGACTACCGGGAGCTGAATGCCGTCACCATCAAGAATAGATACCCATTGCCTCGTATAGATGACATCTTTACTCAGCTTGGAGGATTGAGAGTGTTCTCTAAGTTGGACCTGAGGAGTGGCTATCACCAGCTGAAGGTGAGGAAGGAAGATATCCAGAAGACAGCGTTCAGGACGAAGTATGGTCACTACGAGTTCGTGGTTATGCCTTTCGGTGTAACCAATATGCCCGCAATTTTTATGAACCTGATGAATCTGATCTTCTATGACTTTCTAGATAAGTTTGTCATTATCTTTATTGACGACATCTTGATCTATTCAAGGTCAGAGGAAGAGCATGCATCGCACTTGAGGACAGTATTGGAAATTTTTAGGAAGCATCATTTGTATGCTAAGTATTCCAAGTGCGAGTTCTGGCTTGATAGGGTTGCTTTTCTTGGGCATGTGGTGTCAGGAGACAGAATACCAGTGGATCCTGAGAAGATTAAGGCTATCAGAGAGTGGCCGGTTCCGCGGTCAGCTTCAGAGATCAGGGGTTTTCTTGGGCTTGCAGGTTATTATCGGCATTTCATTAAGAACTTTTCTCGGATCGCTGAGTCGATGACTCGATTGACGAGGAAGAATATGTCGTTTGTCTGGTCAGATGATTGTGAGGAGGCCTTTGCTATTCTGAAGACAAGATTGACATCAGCGCCTGTTCTTGATGTGCCCGATCGGAGTGGAGGATTTGAGATCTTTTACGATGCATCTGGCAAAGATCTTGGCTGTGTTTTGCATCAGCATGGGCACGTGGTTGCGTATGCTTCTCGTCAGCTTAAGGCTCATGAGAAGAATTACCCGATGTATGATTTGGAGTTGGCTGCAATCGTATTTGCGCTCAAGTTTTGGAGGCATTTCTTGCTGAGTGAGAAGGTGAAGATCTTCACCGACCATAAAAGCTTGAAATATATCTTTACGCAGAAGGAGCTCAACATGCGACAGCGTCGATGGTTGGAGCTCATGGAAGATTATGAGGTCGACTTGCCGTACCATCCTGGCAAGGTGAATGTGGTTCCTGATGCGCTGAGCAGACTACCATCGGTGATGATGTTGACTTCGCAGTGGAGGTTGCAGCAGGATTTTTGCGAGTCTGGTATTGGGATTGTACTTCCTGGAGAGGCTTCATCGCTGATGTGTATGCAGATACAGTCGACGATCGTGGATCGGATCAAGGCAGGTCAGGCCGGAGATTCGATGCTGAATAAGATCCGGAGCTGGTAGAAGCCGGTCTGCAGACTGATTTTCAGATTCATGAGGATGGCTCGCTGAGGTATGGAGCCAGAGTTTGTGTACCGGCTGGGGATATTAGAGAGGAGTTACTTGTTGAGGCACTTAGCTCATCGTATTCTGTGCATCCTGGAGGCAACAAGATGTACAAGGATCTTCGCCTAAATTATTGGTGGCATGGCATGAAGCGGAGTGTGGCTCGGAGCGTAGCCAAGTGTTTGGTATGTCAGCAGGTTAAGGCGGAACATCAGCGTACGGCAGGGTTGCTACAGCCTCTTCCGATTTCGGAGTGGAAGTGGCAACACATTACTATGGATTTCGTGACTGGACTACCTCGGAGTCCGAAACAGAATGTCACGATTTGGGTGGTTGTAGACCGATTGACCAAATCCACGCACTTTATTCTCTTCCAAGTAGGACAGTCCACTGAGACGCTAGTGAAAAGATATATGGAGGTAAATTCTTTACTCTTCGTTTTATTTCTTTTCCCTAGTTTAGATAGTGATGTAATGTGAATCGTGTAGGAGATCGTGCGACTTCACGGAGTCCCCGTGAGTATCGTGTCAGACAGAGACACGAGATTCACATCTCAGTTTTGGCAGAGTCTGCAGAAAAGTCTGGGTACGAGTCTGAGTTTCAGTACCGCGTACCACCCGCAGACAGATGGCCAGTCCGAGAGGACGATTCAGATTTTGGAGGACATGCTAAGAGCGTGTATGTTGGACTTCAAGAGATCTTGGGAGGATTGATGTGCATTTATATTTCATATATTTGCGCATGTTTTCTTCCGTGTTTTTCCGTATTTTACCGCCGTCTTATATTCGTTTTCTCGTGTTTTCTTGTTTTCTTTCACTTTTCCGTGTTTTCCGTATTTTGCAGGATTTTACTGGCATAAGGGACATAAAACGACGATATCGCAAGTCCTCGGAGCAACGGGAGGAGTCACGCGTGATCCAGGGGGTCAAACGATGATGATATCATCTTTCAGCCCCTCACCCGGTCGGTTGGTCATTTTCAACCGATCGGGTGATGCAGCATTCACCACCCGGACGCAGCTTGGAGCTCACAAGAAGTCACCCGGTCGGTTCAGTGACCGAGTCAAAAGCCCAAACTCTCTGGAATTCGAAGCTGATTGCCAACCGATCGGGTGACCTTCACCCGATCGGTTCACCTGTAGCTGAATCTCAAAAGCCAAGACACGAAGATCCAACCGGTCTCCTCACCCGGTCGGCACCAATATCCAACCGGTCACGTCCATGCTTCAACCGACCGGTTCATCCTGACCGGGTGAAGTCCCTCATCTTGCTGCCAAAGTTTGAAGCAGGTCACCCGATTGGTTGACTTGTCAAACGATCGGGTGATATCTTTTCCTATATATAGAACCCTAGGTTTTCCAGAAACGGAAGTTAGTTATTTTTTTTACTGTTTTCTTCATTTTGTGACGGCTGTAATTTCCCAGTTTTTGTAAGTTTTCAGATCTTTGTGAAACTTTAGTATTATCTTAATTGCTTTACTACCATTGCATTTCTATTGTCTGATCATGATTTTTACGGTCTATTTCTGTTTAGATCGCTTTTTACTAAATATGTGTGAGTAGTTCCCGAATCTGGGATTTTGGCGGAAACCCCTTCGTGGGTTCTCCCCGATGCATCCATAGGGTTAGGAAATCGATAGGGATTAGGAATCTAACGGTTACGCGGGTTGTTTTATTGTCATCAGCGGGAAAAAGACCGTCTTTGACCGTCGGGCCAAGGGGGAATAAACTTGGCAGTTGACTCCCTAGCCATAGCTCACGCCCTTAGCACGCGGGAGCGGCAGGATGAGACGTTGGGAGTTATCGTTGCGAGCTTAGAGCTACCGGAGTCGATTAGTGTTAATGGACACGGGAGTGCCCACTGATCGAACCCGGGAAGTCCGGCGTATCATCCTGGGCACCGACCGGAATATCGGGCCCATGGGACGCTGGTACCACTCTTAGAGGCAACGTCTCACCATTAGACCCTAATTCCGATCGCTATCCTACCCGTAGGCCGTATCGGTGAGAATCACACGATAGGGTGGAAACCAAAGTCCCGGGTTTTTCCTTTATATTTTCTATACCTTGCATTCCATTTACCGTGACAACCATTTACCCGATCCGGGCTAGCTCGCCCATGGGGTGAATTTGATCCTCTTTGACACAAGCACATCCACGCCTCCCTGAGTTCGACCCCCAAGCCACACTACAACACCGTGCGCTTGCGGTTACAAATATTTAAATCTCACGCCCCCGATCTTATTGTTTCACACATCTAGCATGCACAAGCGGGGGGCGTGAAGGATCATCTCCATCATGTGGAATTTGCCTACAATAACAGCTACCAGGCGAGTTTTGGCATGACGCCTTTTGCCGTGCTTTATGGGAAGAAATGTCGATCGCCACTGAGCTGAGATGACATTGGAGACAGGGAGCTGTTAGGGCCAGAGATGATTGTTGAGTCAGTGGATGTTGTGAGAAACATCCGAGAGAATGTGAGGACCGTGTAAGACCGTTTCAAGCATTGGGCAGATGCCAAACGGTGACCTTTAGAGTTTCAGCCTGGAGACCATGTCTTTCTAAAGATCTCTTCGAATCAGGGAGTTATTCGATTTGGAAAGAGAGGCAAGCTGAGTCCAAGGTACATTGGGCCTTTTTAAGTCCTGGAGAGAGTTGGAGCAGTGTCTTAACACTTGGAATTACCGTCGTCACTGGAGGGAGTTCACGACGTGTTTCACGTATCTCAGTTACCTCGATATGTCGGTGATCCGTCCCATGCTGTGGATTTCTCGGAGATCACGGTTCGCCCGGATCTTATCGATGACCAGCAACCAGTGGAGATTCTGGATCGACGGCAGAAGCAGCTGAGGAATAAGACCGTCGACTTGGTTAGATTGCAGTGGCATCATGGGTCCCCTGGGGAGTCCATCTAGGAGCTTGATGATGATATGAGAGAGCGTTTCCCGCACTTATTTTTGAGCAGTAGTTGATGCTTATTCCGAGGGCGGAATTAGTCATAAGGTGGATTGGATGTCACGGTCGGTTTTCGATCGTACTTTCTTCGTGCGTGTACTTTTATTCGTACACGCATTTATTTTGGACCCTCCTTGTATTCGAACACTATGGTGTGATATGCCGTTGTGACCCTCTCGAAGAGTATTAAATTGTGGAATTATTTTGGAACGTCATTTCACGGGTCATTCCCCCACAATTTGACTTTGTTAGAAGAGGCGTCATGATTTTCACTTTTGTCGTGAGACCTTTTTATTTTTTATTTCGTTTCTTGTCAACAAACTTGTGATCCATCTTCTTAGTTTTGTTTCTCTCGTCGTCACGATCGTCCCAGTATTTATTTCAAATTTTTAGGCTCCGTTTGACCCACTTTCACTTTTTCCTCAGTTTAAATATTGGTTAACCCGAAGTTTCACATAGCTTCTATCCCCTAATAATTTCTTATAATAATATACATCCAAAATTATTTTGACCTAGCCCTGTGCCACTAGGCCGCACCCATACGTGAGGGAGAGAGGGGGTGGGATCTTTTGCTTTTTCTAATGATAATAATAACATTAAAACTATTTATAATAAACATAACCCCAGCTAACCTAGACCTAGGACACCCCCCACGTGCTGCCTTAGTTCTACTCTATTTAATAGGAACCTTAGGGTTATTATTTTAAAACCCTAGCCTAACAATTTTCCCAGCAAACAAAAGCAGCCGCCCCCCCTATATTTTTCACGCTCTTCTTCCTCAGTTCGCAGCGGACCGACCCTAGGACCCCGCCTCGACCTTCCTCCGACCACTGCACCACCGTGGGCCCCCGACCCTTGCCAGAGTTCGCCCCAGTTCACTGGTAACGCGCAGCATGCGTGAGTTGCGGCGGCAGCAGATCTCGCCGCTGCCGTGCACTGTTTCGACGCCATCGCTGTTGTGAGTCGCCCCCATCGACCCCCTTGGACACCCTGCCACCGACGGCAGCCCCCTCAGACCATCCAAGCCTCAAAACAGCGAGTTCTCGCTGTTTCATGTTCTAACAACGTCTCGACGCGTTGTTACATATCTCGTCGCCTTCTCTTGCTGTTGGATTGTTCCGACAGCCCTCTACCTTGCCTAGAGGTGTTCCTCGACATCACCATCAGTCTCTATGATGCTCAACGTCGTAGTCTTTGTGTGCATCGACCCCTTCGTCCCCGTTCATCGTTACGGCTTTCCGTGAGCCGTAGATCTTCAACCGTCCACCTTGCTTCCTGATTTGGACTCTCCTCGCTGATCTCGTCACTGTTCAAGGATTGGCGATCGTGGATCATATTTTGGATCTGAATCAGGAGCGCTATCTATATTCCAACCCCTGACGTCGCTACCCGACGTTAGTGTAGCTCTCGCGTCGTGCAAGGGTACATTTCTGATCTCTTAGGACCCCCAACCAATGCATGCAAATCAAGATTAAAATCAGTATTTAAATTGCTTAATAAATCACTAATGAAGATAGTCTAATTTGGGACTGTAGGTTGGGAGATCAGAGCACGTAGGTAGATTGGACTGATTGAACGGTGTTTCCAGGACGGCTGATTGCAGGCAAGTGAAACTTGCCAACTTGTGTTTAGGCCATGTTTTAGGCCATCCCTCGTTTTTAACGTAAAAGAGACTAGGCGACGAAATGATAGTCGCCTAGACGCAAGTTCAAGATCTAGCTTGACAACAAAGCTAGATCCACCACCCTGCCATGCCATTCCTACATTCTGCCAGTTACATTTACTTTCTATATCTGTATTCACTTTATTTGTACTCTTGTCATGCCATGCATCCTAACATGTCATTCCATGCTTGAATGTTTGCGTTCGTAGCACACGCTACTTGTACTTCCTTGTTGAGGCTAGGCACCTACGTTGCAGTCACAATCCTATGCTAAGTGCACTTCCTGGCTCGTGAACCAGAAGCGGGCTACGTGTGTTGGTCAAAAGCCAATGCCCAATTACACATGGAGGGGTAGGATTAAGCGATCACTTGAGCGTAGGAGTTGGCCCGTACAGCCGCTCCAGCTAAAGGGCGTAAACTGTGTGCACGACGTGCTTACTTGTCTTGTAAACCCATGTGAATGTTTTAGTAGCTTTGCTACCCTTGCCTTGTCATACATGTTGCACTTCTTACTTGTTGCATCCATGCCTTAAACTGCCATGTCATCGCATATTTTAGAACTGCTAGGCTGTTTTCCCTTTCTTTTAGTTTCCTTGCACAAAGTCTCTTGTAGACTTTGTTGACATGCGCCCTCGTCTCTTTTGGGTGTCGCATGTTAGTTGCTGAGCCAGAGCCCGTTGCTGAGGACGAGGTGTTCGCTTATGCTGAGCCTGAGTCCATTGTTGACGTGGAGTTCGAGGACACCGACAACCAGTCATAGAGACTTCTTTATATGTTGCTTTCTGCTTAGTTCTTGTTAGGATGTCGGTGCGTAGCGCCTTTCCCTTTTCTGTATATTTATCTTTGTTGGCCATGCTTGGGGCCTTTTTAGACTCTTTTATGCCTGGTGACTTTTCTGCGATGTTTGAACATTATTTGTGGACATTTTGAGATTGGAATAACATTAATTATCTCTCCTTATTTTATTATTATATTTGTTCTGTTTCGCAATTGCAAGAACCTTTACTTGGTTATACCAGACGCTTTACAGACTGTAGCCTCACCGCTTCAAGTCTGAGCAGACTTTTCATGCCTCGCCTTCCTTATTTGGGAAGCGAGTCGTGACATTGACTCACTCAATCAAACGTCCTACCCTGTACTTTTCTCTTAACTACATTTAATATTAACTCTTTAATAACCAAATACAGTTTATTAAGAATTAATCTTAATATGTGCATAATTGTGATCATACACAATTTATACGCTCCTGGAACCTATACTTAACTACCAATTGACTTTAACATTAAGTTAGCTCCAAAATAAAATTTCTGAAGCTTCGCATCATAATTCGAGAATTTTCGCAACCAACTCAGAAAGCCACAATCACATAAAATTTAAACCAATCTCAATCAAATCTCAATTTCAACAGAAGGCACAATTTCCGAGACATTCATTAAAAACACCGGATTCATATAGATGAACCGTAATCTGTATATCAAATAAACATTGAGTGTTGAACACTCAATCATTGTTTTCACTTTAAGAAATGATACATTTTATTCAACTAAGAAAATAAGTATCAGCTCTTTCTTCATGTCCCTCGAAGTCTTTTGCACGGTCCTAGCAGCAACGATTGCTCATATGCCGACCGTCCTCCAAACTTCTTCCAATCTTTGCTTCATTTCAGCCAATTGTATACATTACACAGATGTCTCAGTATCTCATACTATGTGATTGGAAATAATTATGCTTCATTTTAATTTGTTGTACCTGATGTAGAGGCATCAGTATGCCCCTTCTTCTTCTCTGCAAGATAGATCTTGCAGTTCCTCTTCCAATGGCCAATCTTATGGCAATGGAAGCACTCAGATTTTGACGGGGGCCCCGTTGGTATTTTTCTTCCCTTTCTTTACCTTCGCAGGTTGCGGGACCTGCCTCTTCTTACCCTTACCTTTCGGCTGGCCTGAAGAAGCAGAGCCAACAACCAGTGCAGTCGGTTTCTTCTCAATCTCCTCAAACTGCCTAAGCATATTGAGGAGACCAGGAAGATCCGTTTCAAGACTGTTCATTATGAAACCAGTAATGAAAGGCTTAACGTCCGGGGTTAAAGACTTAAGGATAATGTCCACGGACATCTCATTGTCCAGGACAAAACCTAACTGGGCGGTGTCTTCTACGTACCGATCATCTTGATGACATGATCTTGTACGGGCCCTGTCTCCATCTTTGTGCCCCAGAGGTTGCTGGTGGCTTCGAACTAGGCAGCTCTATACTGCTTGTCGTATAACTCTTGTGCATTCAAAAGCATACTTTGAACATCCATATGTTCATGCTTCCTCTGCAGTTCGTTACTCATCGAAGCCAGAGAAAGGCACCTGGCCTTCTCTGCATTCCTCTGGTATAGTTTATAGGCTTACTTTTCCTCGAAGGTCGAATCGTCATCGTGCTTCTCTGGAGCGTCCTCGAACAGTACGTATCCAATTCCGGCTAGAGAAAGGACTAACTTAATGTTCCTAAGCCAGTCTTTGTAGTTCGTTCCATCGAGCACGTTCTTCTCTACCATATATTTAAGACCCGAATCCATTCTTCAATTTTATAGATATTTTAGTCAGTATATGTTCGTTGTATAGTTTTAATGGTTTTTAATAAAACTATTTTATCCCACTAAATTTATTAAAGCCATAATAATAAACATTTTATTATATAATAACATTTGTGAAAGAGGGATCCGACTACCCTGAGTCTGACAACCTTGAGTGTGCCTCAACAAGTTGTCCGACACCTCAGTCGGTAGACGAACTCGTCATCAATCATATTAAATATGATTCCATATCGATAAATATTTTTGATCATGAGTGTGCTCATCTGGATCATAATGGCTAGCCTAGTCAGACACTTGTTTTCGTGTCTAGCCTGACTTGCCCCGCCGCTCGGTGTATGCACGACACGTCAGTTTGGATCAGGACTTAGACTACATTCTTGGTTAGACTTACACCGGTGCTCAGAGGACGAGACAACGGGTTGGGTCAGGTCAAGATGTTTATCAAGAAATCGGTTTCTATAAGATTACCATGTTACGGCTTGAGTGTAGCTCAACAACTGTAACACGGGTCTTACAGTTGCCAACTCCTAAAACAAGGAGGGCTACAATTTATCTTGAACAAGATTATTATCGTATTTGACTTAGTTATAGTCGATTGACTTACACAGTCATGATTCGACTCCTTGTGGTCCAGCGGACGCGTCCAGGGAATTGACTAAGCCAGGACCACTCGGCCCCTAGACTAGCTAGGGTGGTCCAACAAACTTTGTAACGACTGCTTTCCTTGTATCTGGATTTATTATAATATAATATATGTTTTGGTGGATTTTCTCCTCATGCGTGGTTTTCGTCTCCGTAGTTTTCATTTTCGATCGTTTCGTCGTGTTTTCTCGTTTCTCTCTTAGGATCGTCGATTTCGAAGTACGTCATTTGTGACGGGCTTCATAACGGTCATATCTAACTATTAGATCAAGCCTAGAAGTCTTAGGAATCGATCCCGGGGCCCCGCGCTCCATATCGGAACTTTTTGTGCTCATTAGCCGGTATAAGAAGGGGCACCGACCGACTAGATGACGATCCAGTCGGTCGGCAATCCTTCTTGGACCGACTAGTGGGCTATCTAAATTTCTTAGGAGTTACTGTTTATCGTTAGTCGGTCTAAGAACGTTGGTTGACCGACTAGGTTGCAAACTAGTCGGTCAGCAATGCTTCTTTAACCGACTAACTCATCATCTTAATTTTAGTATCTATACTGTTCACTCTTAGTCGGTCTAAGAACGTTCATCGACCGACTAGATGCTAAACTAGTCGGTCAGTATTTGTTCGTGGACCGACTAACTCTAAATCCTATTTTCGTTCAGGAGTTACTGTTTACACTTAGTCGGTCTACATTGGTCGACCGACCGACTAGTTGCCAAACTAGTCGGTCAGTGGTTGCTCTTTGACCGACTAACCAGTGTTGAAACCCTAATTTCTGGGCAGCCGCCAGCCCAACCTATTTAAACCCAACCCAAACGTTTTCTTCTTCCTCAACACGACCTAAAACCCTAAAATCTTCCCCTTTGAGCCCCCATCTTCCTCCAAGCTTCAATCCTTCATCCCAAGCTCATCCTCCATCATCCAAACCCTCCCTCCACTCATTCCACCTCTCATCTTCCCCAAATCTCCATCAAATCCCCAAAATCCCCCAAAACCCTATTTCTCCAAACTTCTCCAATCATTTCCAGATCTGAACCCTAGGTTCCCCGGAGCGTTCCTTCCGTCGCCGTGGTTGCTCGGCGTTATTCTCCCGTTCTCTTCACGGTAATACTCGATTCCTTTAGTTTTAGCATAACCCCCATTGACATGTGTGAAACCCTAATAAAATGGATTATTAGAAAGTTAGGATTCTAATAAGAAATCGATTTAGAATCATTGTTCTAATGATTGTTTTGCCATAACAGCGATCTATTCCGTAGTTAGCTTGTGACGATCTTCATTGCTCGTCAACCCCGGTATCAGGCAAGTGAAACTTGCTATCTCTTGATTTGGGCCATGTCTTAGGCCACTTACCTTGCTTTAGCGTAAAAGAGACTAAACGGTGAAAGGATAGCCGTTTAGACGCCATTGACCTAGCTTGACAACGAAGCTTGGTCCGTCACCCTCATCATGCTTGTAAGTCACGTTTACTTTAAATTAACGGTACGCGAATATGTTCATGTCATTGCATTTTGCCTGTCACGTTTAAATTCGATTAACGGTACGCAAATATCTGTTCCTGGTATTGCATAGTGATTATTTATTGTGATTGCGTAGCACACGCTATAACATTATATTCCTGGCTCGTGTTCCAGAAGCGAGCTCAGTTAGTTGGAAACCCCAACGCTCGACACATATGGGTGGGGTAAGAGATAAGCGGACTTAGCCCCGAGTTGGCCTGATCCGCCACTCCGGCCAGCAGGTGGACTCTCTAGTGCACAAGTGATTAATAGTGATAGAGATAAGCGGCCTGAGCCACGAGCTGGCCAGCAGGTGGACTCTCTATGCACTAAGTGATAAACAGTGAGAAGTGAATAGTGATTAGTGAATTGGTAGCTTTGGCTACATAGTGCGTGCTTGCCTCTCTTTTAAACTGTTGCATCATACTTAACTGCCATGTCATTGCTTAATATTATAAGTGCTAGGTTGTTAGTTACTTTCAGTTTCCTTGCTCAAGTCTTTTAGACTTGCTGACATGTGCCCCTTTCTCTTTTGGGTGACACATGTTAGACCTTGAGCCCGAGTTACTTGCTGAGGGTGAGGTGTTTGCGGACGCCGAGCTTGCGCCCGCGTTGGACGAGGACTTCGTAGACACTGGAGATCAGTCTTAGTGTCTACGTCTAATTTTGTTAGATCTTTTGGGTTGTAGGTGCGTGGCACCTAGTTTGATACTCTGTTATATTTGTCTTTTGTTGGCCTTGTTCTGGGCCTTAGACTCTTTTCTTTTAGCCTGGTGGCTTTTCTGGATGTTGGACTTATTTTCATGTTGGACAAAATTATGAGATGTGAGATTTTATTTCAGTCTCTCCTTGTGTTATTATTGTTATTCTGTCGTGGTTACAGGGACCTGCTTATGTATTATTGACGCTTATCGGGTTTGGGGCTTCACAGCTCCACTCCCGTGCGGACCTTCTCACGTCTCGGCTCCATTTTAGGGAAGCGGATCGTGACAGGTTTTGTTGGTGGCCCATGCAGGTCCTTCTGTAACTGCGATTTTTGGAATAGCGATAATAATATTAGAATGTCCAATAAACTAAGTTCGACGTCCGAGTCATAAGCCATGAGTCTAATCTGATTCGTTTTCTGTGTCACTAGATGGCAGGAAGGCGTTTCACCCGTGGTGGGGGCAGCGGTGTGCTTCCTCATGATGAGGAGCCTGAGCGGGAACCCACCAGCGGTGAGATGATGCGGATGATGCTGCAGATGATGCAAGTGCAGCAGGGCGTGCTTCTGCAAGTCCAGAATGCTCCACTTGCTCAAGCTGCCCGGGCTCTTCCAGATGCCCCTCGCTCTGAGCTAGGAGCGAAGCAATTTCGGGAGCTGGGTCCCGCGTATTTTGATGGTTCTGAGGGTCCTCTGGCTGCCGATGAGTGGATTCGGAACATCGAGGACAATCTGAAGATGGCCAAGATCACCCCGGCTGGATGGGTTGATTTGGTGAAGAGGCAACTCAAGGATAATGCTCGGAATTGGTGGGATACGGAAGAGAAGATGTTGGTGGAGCCGATAGCTTGGGCTACTTTCAAGGCCAGATTTGAGGGTGAGTTCTTCCCGAAGGCTGCCAGGGAAGAGATGCTGCAGCGTTTTATCGATTTGAAGCAAGGGAGTTCGTCGGTGGACCAGTATCACCAAGAGTTCATGAGGCTGAGTCGGTTTGCTCCGAAGATGGTGCAGGACGCTGAGGAGAGAGCTCAGAGGTTCCTGCAGGGGCTTGCTTCAGAGCTCCAGAGTTTTGTGACCTCCTCTGACCGGGAATCTTATTAGAAGGTTTTAGTAGCAGCCAAGAGGCAGGAGCTGCTCGTGAACCAGAGGAATGGGTCTATTGTTGGTGCTGGGAAGAGGCCTGTGGAATAGGCGAGAGCTGTGGTTAGACCTGGATTCAGGCCGAACCAGCCTGTTCAGTTTAAGAGGCCCGTAGGGCCTGTTCGGAGGACTTGCCATTTCTGTGGCAAGGAGGGCCATATCAAGGAATCGTGTAGGAAGTTCTTGGGGCAATGTATTGCCTGTGGAGATCCCGCCCATGCTCTCAGGGAGTGCCCGAGGTTGAAGTAGCCTTGGAAGGCACCTGTTGCAGCACAGCCGTTGCAGCAGCGAGCGTCTGTTCCTGCTGGACGTGGAGCAGCTCTTGTTCCGCAGGGGCAGGCTTTTTGGCAGGCTGTTCCGCCGAGGAGGCAGGCTTTTCTGATGACCGCTGCGGAGAGCGAGGCTGTGGATGAGGTTATCACAGGTAATCCTCAATCTAGCTGTTACTTTCCTAGCTGGTTTTGATTGATAGATTGTGTTGTTTGCTTGAACTGGGTTGTTTGCTAGAATAGGGTTTGATTGTTAATTAATTGTTAGGTGTGGTTTTGGTGTGCACATTTCCTGCACGAGTCCTCTTTGACTCTGGTGCATCGATGTGCATTATTTCTCGGAGCTTCGTGGAGAGGCATTCCTTGTCGACGTCCCCTCTTCCAAAGAGTTGGAATATTGTCACGGGGAATGGTGTGGTCTCGGTGCATCGTGGTTGCAATTCTTGCCCGTTGGTGGTCTGTGGACATGAGCTTTTCGCTGATTTCATTGTCCACGACATCATCAACTATGATGCAGTTCTTGGTATGGATTGGCTTGCGAGCTTCTATGCTACGATCGACTGTCGGAGGAAGAAGGTGGTGTTCGAGATTCCCGGACATCCAGTGTTCGAGTTCAGTCGTGGTAGCAGTTCGCTTGGTCCTGTCAGATTTCGGGCCAGGTCGGTGGAGGCTGTGGCTATGCAGTTGGAGCTGGAGTGGCCAGCTGTGGTGCGAGATTTTGGTGACGTTTTCCCCGAGGAGATGTCTGGTTTGCCGCCTGATCGAGCTCTGGAATTTTCTATTGACCTCGTTCCAGGTGCGCAGCCGATTTCGAAGGCGTCGTACCGTATGGCACCTGCTGAATTGGAAGAGTTGCGGAAGTAGTTGGATGAGCTTTTACAGAAGGGTTATATTAATCCTAGTGTGTCTCCGTGGGGAGCACCGGTGTTGCTGGTGAAGAAGAAGGATGGTTCGCGTCGCATGTGCGTGGACTATCGGGAGTTGAATGCGGTGACCATCAAGAATAAATACCCGTTGCCTCGCATCGATGATATTTTTGATCAGCTTGGAGGTTCGAGGGTGTTTTCTAAATTGGATTTGAGGAGTGGTTACCATCAGTTGAAGGCGAGGAAGGATGATGTTCCGAAGACAGCGTTCAGGACGAAGTATGGAACTATGAGTTCGTGGTTATGCCTTTCGGCGTAACTAACGCGCCCGCAGTTTTCATGAATCTGATGAACCTGATTTTCTACGACTTTTTGGATAAGTTTGTCGTTATCTTTATTGACGACATTCTGATCTATTCGAAGTCGGAGGAAGAGCATGCCTCGCACTTAAGGACGGTGTTGGAAATTTTGAGGAAGCATCGTTTGTATGCTAAGTTTTCGAAGTGCGAGTTTTGGCTGGATCGAGTTGCTTTTCTCGGGCATGTGGTGACTGGAGATGGTATTTCAGTGGATCCCGAGAAGATTAGGGCTATCAGGGAGTGGCCTGTTCCATCGTCAGCGTCTGAGATTCGGAGTTTCCTTGGACTTGCTGGTTACTATCGGCGATTCATTAAGGACTTTTCCCGTATTGCTGAGCCGATGACCAGGTTGACGCGGAAGGATGTTGCTTTTGTTTGGTCGGATGATTGCGAGAGTGCTTTTGGTATTCTGAAGGAGAGGTTGACGACTGCCCCTATTCTTGTTGTGCCTGATCGCAGCGGTGGATTTGAGATCTTTTGTGATGCTTCTGGCAAGGGTCTCGGTTGCGTGTTGCATCAGCACAGACATGTTGTGGCGTATGCGTCCCGTCAGCTTAAGGTTCATGAGAATAATTGCCCGACGCATGATTTGGAGTTGGCTGCCGTTGTGTTTGCTCTTAAGATTTGGAGGCACTTCTTGCTGAGTGAGAAAGTGAAAATCTTCACCGATCACAAAAGCTTGAAGTATATTTTCACTCAGAAGGAGCTCATAATGCGACAGCGTCGATGGTTGGAGCTTATGGCGGATTATGAGATTGATTTGCAGTTTCACCCTGGCAAGGTGAATGTGGTTCCGGATGCTTTGAGTAGGCTTCCAGCGGTGATGATTTTGACCTCACGGTGGAGATTGCAGCAGGATTTTTACGAGTCTTGCGTGGAGATTGTCCTTCCTGGGGAGGCTTCGTCGTTGATGTACATGCAAGTACAGTCGACGATTGTGGATCGGATTAAGGCTGGCCAGGCTGAGGATCCGAAGGTGATGAAGATTCGGGAGCAGGTGGAAGCCGGTCTGCGGACTGACTTTTTGGTTCATGAGGATGGCTCGCTGAGGTTTGGAGCCAGGTTGTGTGTGCCAGCTGGGGATATCATAGAGGAGCTGATGGTGGAGGCACACAGTTCGCCGTATTCTGTGCATCCTGGTGGCACCAAGATGTACCAGGATCTTCGTCTGAATTATTGGTGGCATGGTATGAAGAGGAGCGTGGCTCGGAGTGTAGCCAAGTGCTTGGTTTGCCAACAAGTGAAGGCGGAGCATCAGCGTACGGCCGGGTTGCTACGACCGCTTCCGATTCCGGAGTGGAAGTGGCAACACATCACTATGGATTTCGTGACTGGACTGCCTCGGAGTCCGAAGCAGAATGACGCGATTTGGGTGATCGTAGATCGATTGACCAAATCTGCGCACTTTATTCCGTTCCGAGTGGGACAGTCCACTGAGACGCTAGCAAGGAGATACATGGAGGAGGTCGTGCGACTTCACGGGGTCCCCATGAGTATCGTGTCGGACAGAGACACGAGATTCACATCTCAGTTC
>JAULAV010004302.1:0-24968 GCA_030789695.1 Scilla litardierei
TGAAAACACAACCTGACACCGTCGCCGTGACCCTGTTTCAGACGGACTACCACAGACGAGACGCTTGGACGGGACGCTCCGGACAGACGACACACTCGCCACCGCAGGCAAGTGTACTCACTTGTACCTTCAGCCGTGTTTAGGCCTTAGAATTGTAGAACTGTTAAAACGTGAACAAAGATAACCGGACGTGAAATGATAGCGGCCGGGACACCCCTTGACAGCTTAGACTTGACGACGAAGTCTAAGCGCGACAACAACTTTTGACACCTTAGGGTTATCTTGTGTGTGCGTGCGTGTGGACCCCCTAGAAGAGCCATCCCTATCTTATTATGTCGTGTCTTGTTTTGCACCACCTGCGGGCAATAGGGCACTCACCAGTGAGTGGGTGATCCCTTGTACTAATACACAGCCTGCGGGCAATAAGGCACTCACCAGTGAGTGGGTCATCCCTTGTACTGATACACAGCCTGCGGGCAATAGGGCACTCACCGGTGAGTGGGTGATCCCTTGTACTGATACACAGCCTACGGGCAATAGGGCACTCACCGGTGAGTGGGTGATCCCTTGTACTGATACACAGCCTGCGGGCAATAGGGCACTCACCAATGAGTGGGTTATCCCTTGTACTGATACACAGCCTGCGGGCAATAGGGTACTCACCAGTGAGTAGGTGATCCCTTGTACTGATACACAGCCTGTGGGCAATAGGACACTCACCAAGCTAGAGTGAGTGATCCCTTGTACGGACTTGTCTTGTGCACTTGGGTTGGGGTAGGGTTAAGCGTGCGGACGGGGAGAGGGTCTGATCCCCCTCGAACCGTAAGGCATGAACCCTTCGAGTCACATGTGTATTTTCGTGTCCCGTCTTGTCTTGTCTTGTCACGTCTTGTCTGGACCCGTTTAGTTTAGTCCCGTAGTCGGTAGCACACGATACGGCTACAGCGTGTCGTGTTTACTTCTACTGCTCCGTTACTTTCTTTATATGTAATGTTATAACCCCAGCATGTTAACCAACCAGTAAATTGTTGTTCTAAATTAAAATACACTTGCAGTAGAGTCTAACATTTTCTGTGTAGACTTTACCTGACGTACAGTTCCTTTTCTCTTGGGTGCTGTACGTCAGGTGCCGAGCCAGAGTTCATGGACGAGGCAGACTTACCGGAGTACGTGGAGCCCGAGGACGTCAACCCAGAGTACGTGCCTGACGAGGACCAGACCTTGAGGACTTTTCAGTCGCCGCCTTTCAGAGGTTACTACTTTTAGTTTGCTCTTTCAATAGTTTGTTGCCATGCTTAGGTTTCTCTTTTTAGACTTTTGTACTCGCTGGAAATTATCTCTCTTTACTAATGAATGCCACTTTCTTTCTGTACTTTCTATTGTTCCGAATCTTATTAATGCAAGAACCTGAAAATTTTAAAATGGTACCCCTATAGACGCTTATTGGGTCCGAGCTTCACAGCTCCGGCCTAATCGGGCCTTGTCACGTTTCGCCTCCGTAGTTTTGGGAAGCGGGGCGTGACCCCATCATTTTGCCACCATTTTGCTTGTCAGCATGTTTTGATCACTTTTTGCTTGACACTATTCTATATATCAGTCTGGGGGAGAGTATGCACTTTTGGCCCACATTTTTGTACCCATTTTGCATTTTACATCCATCGTTTGCATGCCTGCTGCATCCATCATTTGCATCCATCATTTGCTTGACACTATTCTATTTTACTTTCTTTATTTTTCCTTTTACCATGCATGCATCCACACCTACCCCCAATCTTATGCATCCTCGTGCCACACTTAGCACATTGAGGACAACGTGATGTTTACTTAGGGGAGTGTGTTCTCACATGCACTTTGTTTTCATCATTTTACCTTCATTTCTCTCCTTTTCTTTATTTTTCACCCATTTTCACTCACTTTTTCATTTTCTTACCATGCATCACGTTTTCTTACTTTTGAAATGACTTGCATATGTATAGTTAGTTTTTTCTAGTTTATTTTCTTCTTTATTTCTTCTACTTTCCTTGTTAAAGATGAATTCCCTATGATGACTATATCTTGGTGTTTGCTTTACTCATATGCACATCCTCTCTTCCATGCTATCGTTTTCATTTCTGATATCATATGCGATACATTGATATGCATTTGAGAAAAATAACTTCCTTCGCTCACTATATGAATTTGAATGAAATTTTTGCATTAACTGAGTCTGGGAACTATTATTGTATACCCTTTGTAGAAAACACACCAGGCTTCACATATTGATTGCCTATACTTGGAGTACTGCTTTGCCTTTCTATTATCACTTCTTTTTGCATGAAATGTGTTTTGAACTTCCTGGTTGAATGAATGATTGTCATTTGATATGATTGGATTAGTTTACTTTTTTGTTATTAAACTGGGTAGATTAAATTACCCTGTTGAAGTAGTTGTTTATTTCTTTCTCCACATATCTTGAACCGCGTGTTATGTATATTTCTTTCTCCACATATCTTGAACATCATTTCTATACTTATAGTCGTTGGTGAATATCCCCTAGTGAATCCTATATTTGCATATTCTCCATGCTAAAAAGAATAAGCTCCATGACTCCCAAAATAAAAATATATATATTCATATCCTTTCATCTTAGTTGGGATTGTTCTTGTGTATATATATATAAAAGAAAAAAGGAAAAAAAGAAAAAAAATAGATAAAAGGAATGGAAGTCCCATTGTACATACACAATCCCATCTTTTCTCTTTTCTTTCTTCTTATTTTTCTTTGGAGCCACAAAATTTTGGGAAAAAGACGTATTTACATATTTGATGCCACCATGCTTATAGATAAACTTGGGGGAAGGGATCCAATGACGTGTGAGAGATTGACTACCTATATGTGCATAACAACTTAAGCTAGGTAATTTTTGATACTTAGGAAGAATACTTAGAGTATAACGACGTCTATGAATTAAATATTTGCATGAATTGTATGAAAACCATCTTCTTTTATTCTTATCGATTTGAAATATGTGATATCTCTTATACTCCAAATAGAAAGCTGTCAACTGAAAACTGTGTGATCTATGATTGTGTATATCGTTTTACATGCCCTTGACGATGTTGATTCAAAAATGATTTCATATTTCATACGATTTTCGATGTTCTTAGTTTTTCTATCAAAAGCACCCATATGAAATGGTATCGAAGTGAAAATCTTTAGCAAGTTTATATTCATTGGTCGTGCTACTTGAGTGTGCAACTCCAAGTTCTGAGAGAATGATCTAGCATCTTCACTTCTTCACCTTCTTTTTCGTTCATCCCTTTTTCTTTATTTTTATTTGCCGAGTTCGCCTTTCTACTCTTCTTCCTCGAGGACGAGTAAGATGTAAGCTTGGGAGATTTTGATAGGCTCATATTTTACAATTTATTTCTGCATATTTGCATGCCATTTTGATTGCTTATATCGCGATTTTCACGATTATTTGACGATGTTTCGATACTTTTCACTATTTCTTGTTTTTCGTCTAATTTCAGGAGATATGTAGCAAACGGTTGCAATTTGGAGCCTAGAGGACTTGCACACGTGCCAGAGCATCGCTCATGATCATATCAGAGAGTTAACGGCACTAGAGGATGAGTGGAAGAAGAAGGGCGTCAAAGGAATCGACGAGGAAGCAAGAAGGAGAAGAAATGAGCTATGAAACAGGCCACTCAGCCGGCGAGGCAGTTCACTCGGCCAAGTGAAGCAGCCTACTTGGTCGAGAAAAACTGACACGACTACATTTGCCAGCCTGAGTACGACAATGTACTCAACCGAGTGGTTAATTCCACTCGGCCGAGTAAGAACTCCACTCGCTCGAGTGGAGGCCAAAATTTCGAAGAGAGCCAAGCTGACTTCTCAATTTTTCTTGACGATCTGCAAACTGACGTACTCGACCGAGTAGAATTCTCACTCGGCCGAGTAATATTTCAACTCGGCCGAGTGGTGCAAATGCCCAGTCGAAAAAACTAGGGTTTCTGGCGGCGCAGGGGTCGTTTGGTCTGTACTTTTTGGTTCTTTTGGGCATGTATTTAAGCCCAATTTTGTCTCCAGCCCTAGGGAGACCAGATAGACTTCTTAGAACTATTTTTCCTTAGTTTTTAATCATAGTTAAGCTTTTGTATTGGTGAGAGATTGAAGATTGGATCTTAATTTTCTATTGAAAGCTTCTTTGGCGACGTTGGGTTGTCTTGATCTCTTGCAAGTTTTGATTTTTATGCTATATCTCTTATTGAATCTTGATTGCATGATGAATTCCATTGTTGATCTTGTTTTCCAATGTTTTCTAATTTGATCTGTGAGTAGTTCCTTTGCTCTAGTGTAAAGGGATGAACCCTATGGATCTAATGTTTGAATTGTGAGAACTATTGAATTGCTATGCTATTAGGCTTGATTGAAAGGTTAGATCTTGATTGATTTACTACGAATAGGTAGGGATTTCTCTTGGATCTCATGAGCTCGACAGAGGATCTTTATTCAAGGAAAGCCCTAGATATTCGATTTAGGTTTACAGTCGAAATTCCCTAGATTTGGTGCGCGATGGCAACCAAAGCTAGCATTTTTATTGTTTTCCTATGTTATATTCGTCGCATGTCAGTGAACGGATACGAACTATTAAGGTCTAGATCCGAACTTAAGTTGCGCGACAACGAGCTTGAGTAGTGATTGGACGAAATTACCAATCTTAATGCTAGTTGTCTAGACTAGGCTTGCACGATAGCGAGGCTCTAGTTTAGATTGCTATAGACCTACAATAGCGCGACAGCATGAGTTGGTTCTCCAATTAGTTGCGGCAAGTTCACCTTAGGTCAAGTTTGATTGCATGGTATCTCATAACTCATGTTGATGACAGGAAAATCCATAGTGGGGATTCCCTAGCCCTAGACCTCTTTATTATATTGAATTTACATTGTTACTCAAACGGATTTTACACCATCCATTCTCAAACGACTTTTCCACTAAATAGCTTAGTAACCAAAATAGAGTATTGTCATTAGTCCTCCCTGTGATTCGATACCCGCTTGCTGATGTGTCCATATTTTCTATCATTTTCATACCATTATCTCATTGCATTGCATATCATTTTCGCGTCCAAATCCCACTTTTTACTACGATTCTGTATTTTTGACGATATTTTCTAGTTTCGAAGTGTTTCGTGATTTTTCAGGGATTTTGGAGCGATTTGGACCCCCACTTGGATATGGACACATCCGACGTGCTCATGAGCTCATTGGCAGGGATCTGAAGGAGTTCGTCGTGTTTTCGGAGCCATTGGAGGAGAGAAGAGGGAGAGAGAGCATAGAGAGAAGCCCAGGAGCATTCTACAGCATTTCCAAGAAAATGCTCTGTCCGAGCAGCTCATCTGCTCGGACCGAGCCGTATCAATTACAGCAGCGACGGATACGGCTGACTCAGACCAAGCAGCTCATCTGCTCGGTCGAGTAGCCTCAAATTTCACAGCCCGAGCAGCACCCGAGTAGAGCCCGAGTATTAGACCGAGTCAAGCCTACTTGGACTGAGCAGAGATCTACTCGGTCAGGGTAGGACGATTTCAAATTCTCCAAGCAGCCGAGCAGCTCACTTACACGGGCCGAGCCACTGACCGAGCAAAAGCTGCTCAGACCAAGTAGCATACTCGGTCGGCTATCCTAGGGGCATTTTTGGAAAGATTTGAACGAGCGCGATGCGTGCGATGTTGGCAGCGCTGAAGGCTCACGATCGAGGAACGATGACGGGGGGGTTCATTTTAGTTATGGATAAGGAATTTTTGAGAGGGAGCTCTGGTGATTCTTTGTAGGATTTTTGAAGAATTATTTTTGTAGCAAATTTTGGATCAATTATTGAAGATTATTTCTTTTGTTCTTGTCTGGATGTATTATTCGTATTTTCTTGTTGTAAGCTCTTTTTGCCCTAATCTTTGGATTGATATAATGTTTCCTTCTATGAAATTGATGCTTTTGTGCGTTTCTATTGTGATTTCTGAGTAAATCTAATCTAGGGTTGATTGGTTAGCCCTAGGATTCTAGGGGAAAATGTAGATCTGGATCCCTACGTTGAATTGGGGATTTAGGGTTGTATTTAGTAGATCCCACCGAATCCGTAGATAACCCGTACTGAGACCATGCCCATGGTCTGTGGAATTGATGTGCTTAAGGGGTATCTAGGGATTCGAATAGGGAAATCGATGGATCCAACAAAGGCACGTGACCATGCCCGGCTCGCGCTTGAGGGGATCCATCGATGAACTATACCGCTACGTTGTACCGCCATTGCGTCAACGAGAGCCACCGAAATACCTCGCAATTCTAACCCACGAGAGTGGTACGAATTGGGGGATTAATTCCCTAGCCCTAATGCAATGTGAGGATCCTATCCAACATCAACCCCCAATGATCCTAGTGGCGATCCCTAAAGCCCTATTTATTTTTATTGATATTACCACACAATAACCAACCCAATTCTGTTCCCCGATCGCTATCTTACTTCCACGTTTAGAAATAGACTGAGAATTTATAGACACTATCACCGTCCCTGTGGGATCCGACATCTTATATCCTATTACTCGACACCGTCCGCTTGCGGATTGAGCCCGAAGTCGTAGCCTAGGGGCCACATTATGCCTGGCGATACCGCCAGGTGGAACCTAGGTGTAGGTTACGGGTGCATCAAGTTTTTGGCGCCGTTGTCGAGGACTGCCGTAATGTTTTTATCTCAGTTTGTTTTTATTTTTGTGAAGTTTGATAGCATTTCGATCATCTCTCACCCCTCCATTTTTTTATTCTTTTTATTTATTCGGTGCTACTGACGGTGTTCTTCTGAGTTTTGTTGGTGCATGAACACCCGCCACAGGGGACTACTAGAGAGTTATTGTTCGATCCTGAGATCGAAAGGACAGCCAGGGCTTTGAGAGCCTCTAGCAGAAGTTCTTCTCCATCTGCTCAGATGAGAGAAAATCCTCCTCCTCCTCGCACTGGGTCCATCAGGGACCATATGAAATCGATGTTTGGGAACAACTCCTCTATCCTTAGACCGCAGCTGGCGGCAGCGAGCTTCAAACTCAAGACGGGGTTGATAAATCTGATGCAGCAAGATCCCTTCCATGGGCATCCTCACAAAAATCCCAACCACCACATTGACTCCTTCTTGACGAAATGCGATACATTCAAGGCAAAGGACGACAGTGATGATGCGGTCAAGCTGCAGCTCTTCCCTTTCACTTTGAGGGACAAAGCCTCCTATTGGCTCTGGGCCCATCCTCCCAACCACTTCACCACATGGGAGAAGCTCATGCTTGCTTTTGTGGATAAGTTTTATCCACCCTCAAAGACGGTCCGGATCCGTGGGGCCATTTCCAATTTCAAGCAGCTCCCGTAGGAGTCGCTCTACGAGGCCTGGGAGAGGTTTAAGGACCTCCAACACCAGTGCCCACACCATGGAATCCAGTCTTGGGACTTGGTACAGAGCTTCTACAACAGGCTCCAGCCTAGCACCTAGATGATTATTGATGCTGCGGCGCAAGGCACCCTATTGGATAAGTCTCCTGAGGAAGCCATAGATCTGTTGGAGCACATAGCGGCCAACACCCAGCAGTGGAGCGATGAGCGGACCGTTGTGACTCGGACTCCCGAGGTCAAGGTCGCCACTCACTTGGAATCTCACATTGAGACCTTGTGCATGCAAGTGGCCCAAATTGAGCTGCGCCTGGACTCTATCCCAGCAGCACCCGGCACCTCCTATCATCCTGGGGAGGAGTATGTAGATCCGGGATATATTCCTATTGAGGGTCACTATGAGGGTACTGAGACATCCGAGACCGTTCAGTACGTCCAGGGAGAAGGACCGAACCAGTGGCAGCATCCGGCCGCCAGGAATCATCCGGGGTTATCATATGGAAACCCAAGCGGAGGGCTGCAAACTCCGCAATTTTAGAGACCACCTCCTCCTCATCAGCAGTAGCAGAGCCAGTAGCAGGGCGGCTTTAGGCCAGCCGGGCCCTATAGGCCGTCGGGATATCAGTTCAACCGGCCACCTCAGCAGAATTTTGCGCCGGCTCCTCTAAAGTCTAATCTTGAATGTACACTGGAGACCTTCATGAGCGGCCAGATTCACTTCAATCAGGATACATCGAACCAATTTAAGAATATCAATTCTTCGCTCGATGAACTGAGAGGGCAAATGTCGCAGTTGCTGAAGAATCAGGGGAGATTACCCTCCCAGCCGGAGACCAACCCTAGAGATCAAGCCAACGCCGTGGTTTTAGTGACAACACGAGGTAGACAGGTGACTGACCCCCTTATGGTTTCGGTGCTGAACAAAGAAAAGGTCGCCATCGAAGAAGCTATTAATGACAGCGATGGATTTGCGGCCACTGAAAGGCCTGTCACTATGAGGAGAGAGCGGATACACCTCCCGTCTTACCTACCATGATGCCGCCACCCGTTGGTGCATCTAAGGGCAAAGCCCCCACAGAGGCTAGCCCTAGCCAAATTGGAGAAGAAGTACTCCAAGTTTATGGAGTAACTAAAGGGGATACAGCTGAATATCCCATTTATAGATGCCATCACTGAGATCCCGACATATGCAAAAATTTTGAAGGTTCTCATTACGGGAAAGAGAAAGCTCGAGGAAATTAAGCTGCTGGAGGATTCCACCTCCGTGATCAGAAATCACCTCCCCTGGAAGCTGCCGGATCCGGGGAACTTCACCGTGCCATGTTCCATTGGCGGCATGCCAATCAGTAGAGCGTTAATTGACTTGGGGGCCAGCATCAGTTTGATGCCCCTCTCCATCTTCAAAAGACTCCAGACGAGAAGCGAGCTGGAACCGACGAGCATGTCCATTCAGCTCGCTATCACTCTATCACTTACCCGGTCGGAATAGCGAGGGCCGTCTTCCTCCAGATACCTCCAGGGCTATGTGTCCCAGTTGATTTTATCATCGTGGACATGCCAGAGGGAGGAAGCTCTCAACTCATACTCGGTCGCCCCTTCATGGAGACGGCCGGAGTTCTGATAAACGTCCGAGAAGGGACCCTTTCCCTCAATGTGGGGATTATTGAAGCTGAGTTCCGGCTACAAAGGCCGATGAAGGAGCGAGCTTATGAAGAAGGGGCAAATTATTTGGAGCTTCTTGAGGAGGAAGCAATTGAAGAGTTCACTGTTGAAGGGGTCATGAAGGACCCAATGATGGCAAGCATCGACGACGACGGCGACCCAACCTACAACAAAGCGGTCGTCACGTACATCCAAGTATTGGATGAGGAGTCTCTACGCCAATCATCATATTGTTAAGCCCTGGAGACTATGTCTTATATGGAGGAGAATATTGGAGCGAGCGGAAATCAAACACTGCCGGTTTGCACCACCCCAGAGATGGACGCGTGACCACCATGCGTGCCAAATGAGCATTGATATATTTGAGGGAGTCGAGCTCATGACTGAAAACGAGCGCTTGCTGCAACCCAATTAGATTTTGGACTTTCTTCCTTAGTTTCTCATTTTTATTTTTGTTTCTTGATTTTAGATAAAATTATAAAGATCATAAAAATGTGATGAGTTCATGTTTTGTGCAGGACGGACAGTTGGGGGTATTCATATGATCATTATAAATGGAAGGAAGCCGGAGGAAAGCAACGGATTCGAAGATTTGAGAAGAAAACCAAGGGAAAAGAAGAGGAAAAAGAGACACAGGAGGCTTGGACCGAGCAGCTTACCTGCTCGGTCAAGCAGCACAGATACGAGGAGACGGAGACATTTTTGGTCGGCCCGAGTAGCCAACTACTCGGTCCGAGTAGAAATGGACTCGGACCGAGCAACCCACTGCTCGATCGAGTACTACATGCCACCGAATTTGGGGAGAAAACGTCACTATGTCGACCCGTACAGAGTATTATCGGATCGGCCCGAGCAGGATACGACGTGGACCGAGCAGTCTACTGCTCGATCGAGTCGTACAGGGTTGAAATTTGGGGAGAAAAACGTCACTCGGTCGACCCGGACATAATATTATTGGCTCGGCCCGAGCAGGAAACGACTCGGAGGGAGTATTTCATTCAAAATTTTTACGTTGACCGGGTCGAGCAGCCTAGCTGCTCGGACCGAGTCGGGTTAGTATTTCGTTTAAATTCTTTTACATTGACCCGGTCGAGCAACCTTGCTGCTCGGACCGAGTCGGGTCGGGTTTTTCACCCGCAGCTCGCTTCGCTTTTAATCCCACCGTAAATTTTTTTAACCCTTAAACACTTTACCCTCTACTTTTTCCCCAGAGCTCTCCTAACAACCCTACTCGTTCACACCCACCCTCGTCGTCTTTCGCCCCCCAGCACCACCGTCGGTGCCGCCTTACACCGGTAAGCCCTGACCCTCTCCCTCTTCCCTCCTCTCCCTCTATTCGCCTCCACACGCCTACCCTCCCCTTCCCCCCCACCGCCCTTCGCCCTGCTAGGCCGACGGCTCCGTCGACGGCGCCACCGTCGCCGACGGTGCCGCCGCCATCGACGATGCCGCCGTCCACACACCACCCCATCCCTGCTCTACCCCTCCCCCTCTCCCGTCAGCTCCCGCTCCCAAACCCCCCCCGCTTCACCCTAAAAGTCGACGGCGCCGTCGATGGCACCACCGTCGCCGACGGCGCCTCCCACCAGCACCCACAAACCCCCCCGCTCTCCTTAAAACCCCCGCATCCGCTTAAAACCCCACCCCGCCTCTCTCAACAGTGATCGCCGATTTCCCCCGATTTGTGCCCTAGGGCACAAACCGAGCACCTCGATGCTCGGTCACGTCTCCATCGAGTCGCACAGCTCGGTCACGACTCACCCCGAGTCACTACACAACCCGAGTTACACAACTCAGATCGAGTATCTCTCTGCTTGGTCTGAGTCACAGTATATCTGCTTTCCACGCATTTTTGATCGATTAACAGACGTTTTGCCCATTTCAAATTGTAGGTACTCTCCTCCTACGTCAGTAGCAGCAGCGTAGACTAGCTTGTGGGATCTTTTGTGCTTTTGTATCATTCATACTTACGGTACACTCATTCCCCTCTTTACTTTCATACCACACTTAATATATCGCATTCACGATGGTTCGCACACGCGGATCTACCACACCCCCCGCTCGCAGGAAGATGCCGTCTTCTGGCGCCTCCTTTTCTCGTCCCCAGCGTAGTGCTCGCCTCACTTCCACATCCTCCACTACCACCACCACACCCTCTACCACAGCTCCGGCTGTCACCACCACCATCCCCACCACCACCACAACTGTCACCATTGTACCATCTACCGTTTCCACCTCTTCGCCTCCACACCCCGCACCCCCTAGTGATGACCCCACGGGACAAATCCCTACACACGGCAGTACTTTCCAAGATAGTGCACACAGAGCACGATACTCTAGGATCCATCAGCGCCGTCTAGTGCCTACAGTTTTCATTGATGTGCCGGTACTCCAGTCCCTGTGCATCCTCCAGGGAGTTCACCACCTTTACCGAGCGATCGGTTTCTACCGATTCCTCGGAGTGCACGCCCCCACTTACACACGCTTAGCACTCGAGGGCCTTAGCTCCCTTGCCTTCACCGCAGCAGATGACAGCATCACCTTTCGCATCCTGGATCACGACTACACTGTCACTTTTGCTATGATCCAGGATTATTTTCACTTCCCCGCCGTCCCAGATCCTAGGGTAGTGTTTTCCCTGAGCTTTGACCTTGATGATTTTGCTGCGCACACCTTTTGGGAGCGCACTTCTGAACTACATGAGTACCGCCATAGCCGGGCAAAAGCATCGGGCATTGTGCACCCATGCCTTCGCTACGCCCAGAGACACCTAGTATGCACACTCTTCTGCAGACCGGAGGTCGGGACTATGTCCATCCATGATCTTACCCATGTTTGGGGCATGACCCGACCTCTTAGATTCCACCCGGATGGCTCTTTGAGACCATTGATGCTCTCTGACGCAGCCCACTGGCTGTGTCAGTGCCTCTACCAGACAGCCACCACATTCCATTCCACGGACATCTGTTGCGGTGGTTTCATTTCTATCTTTGCTAGGATGCTAGGTATCCCCATCCCAGCTGACCTGCACCGCCCACCTGGCCCGACACGATTGACTATTGACGTGCTCGAGCACATGCATATCCTCCATCCTTATGGTGATCGTCACTGGCGTTACCTAGTAGGTATCGGCCACGATCACCACATGGTACTCCATGCCCCTCACCTCACATATGTCCCAGCAGTCCAACTTGACTGGATGCTTCCTAGGGTAGAGCCGCTCCCACCCATCCACGTACTCGAGCCTCCTGGAGCACCGGTCGAGGCTGCTGTCGATGACCCATGCCCATGCTGCTCGGAGTTCGAGCTTCTTGACATATCAGCTCTAGTTGTCGGTCTCCATATTCCTCCAGCTCACCCATCTTCAGGAGCCGCCCCTTCTAGTGTATCTTCCACATCTACCATCGTCGAGTCTTAGGGGACAGTCCTCACTTCTTGCCCCGAGACTCAGATCTCTTCCACAGTGTATCAGTGCCGGAGGGCACCGATTTACCTTTTTATGACGACCTTATAGATATTGATGCTCCATTGCACGACACTGTCCCCACCCTTCCCCTGCTTTTGGAGCTTATAGCTTCAGTTCCACTTTCTTTACAGACCTCCTCCACTTCAGCTGCCATTTACACCGAGAGAGTGTCGACGACTGTCCACACTTCTGTGTCGACCACATCTCTCCTTTTTGCCATCTCTGAGGTACTCTCGAGCTCACCCTCGCCCACCTTCCATGCCCGACACGGTGCCTCAGTTGCACCGGGCCGTTTCACGCAAGTAGTGACTCATCGACATTTGCCCCGTGCCCCACCCGACTACCGTTCTTCTGACTCATGATTGACCTCTCTTGAGGAGTTCACTTCCCGCTTGCAGCAGGATTTTGATGCCTTCCTAGTCGAGACTAGGACACATAGGTTGAGAGTTGAGTCGGATCTTTTATCTATCATAGACCTTCTCAATCAGCGTGGCCCACCTACTGTCATACTTGCACACGCTCCTCCTCCCAGGCCGGACACTGTGACCCACTCAACACCACTCTGTGCTTCACTTCAACATGCTTCTGCAGAGCCTGTTTCTGCTACTTCTGAGTCGTCAGTCACAGTTGATCCACTCTCTGTCCTGGTTTTATATACTGCTGCTTCTTCCACTCCCACCATCGATCTCACCACTAGCCCTCCCCATGACTCACAGCCAGACCTTCCTCCCACCACCCCGGGTCCACAGCAGATGGACCCATCACCCCCCCAGAGGGTGGTGCCTCTGCTTGATGTAGTCCATCGCATCTTTTGCCTCCCCCATATATTTTGTGCCCATCTGTCTCTTCGGGGCCCTACTTTTACATAGCTTGGGGGAGGATACACCCATGCATCATTTCATATATTGCATTGCATCATATCATATTTTTATTTTTATTCCCTTTTTCTTTTATTACATAGTTTTTATTTTTCCCACCCACACCACCCCTTTAGCATCATCTCCCGCTCACGAGCGTTTTCTTAGCAGTGAGGACACTTCTAGATTTAGCTTGGGGGATGAGCGCTCCCGATTTATTTTTGTTTTTATTTTTTCATTTTACTCCCCTATTTTCATTTTTATTTCACTTTTTCACCACTTTCCCGCCTCGTTTTATTTTTTCTTATTTTGCATCATATTTTATGTTTTTCTCCATGCACGTATCTCTTTTTATCTATTTTCCATTTTTCTCTGTTTCTTTTTATTTTTGTTAAGGATGGTCCACATGATGATATCTCTCTAGGATTTATTAGTTTTTGCGATGCTCATCTCTTTGGCATGCTATCAGGGTTAATTTCAGTTTTATTATCTATATTCATGCATTTCTTTTGATGATCTGTCTGAATTAATACCTGAAATGAATTGAAAATCAATTACATGCACTAGTATCTGGTATGATTTATGTTGGGAAATGCACATAGGTTCACTCATCACTAGAATACTTGGAGCACCTGCTTTCGTATCTTATTCACTTCTGTTTGCATGCCTACTGATATTGTGATTATTACCGCATACCATTTTCAGTATTCATTTAGAGAAGTGAAAATATTCATGCTTTATATGAGTTTTGTTAGGGTTTTATTTTATCAAACTGATGTGCAACCTCTTATGAGTGAACCGAGAGTCCCATTATTTTTCTTCTCCACATATCTATTTTATATCTCTACATATCAGTTGGTTGCACCCCCATAACTACCTTTACCGCATCTCACTTCCCAAAACCCAAAAAGAAAAGTATAGCTTCTATTTTAAAAAAGAAAAAGAAAAAAAATGTGTATATATTCATATCTGAAAAAGAAAAGAAAAAAAGAAAGAAAAAGAATAAATACGGTTTATATCAATTCATTAGAAGCTATCATTTATTCTGGGAAGAAAAATAAAATTTCCATATCATTTTCCTTGATGCGACGCCTCAAGCTAAGCTTGGGGGGTAAACCAACTGATTACATGAGTGTGCGTGACATTAGAGTGGAGACGGGGCACACCGGGGAGATTTTATAAACCCAAACTTTACGAATTACTTTAGTTTTGGAGATTTTTCATGTATCGAATTGAATATCTGAATGGCATGATTTTTCCTATCCTTTATTGCATGTTGTGTGAATCTTTTGTGCTCCTTGTGTATCTGTGATTGAAAAGGGTGTTGCCAACTCCTTTATACTAGACTCTAGGGATTGCATAAGATTGATATGATTTGACGGTGTTATTTCAGTAGATCCCTTTTCTTTGCCTGCACTACATGTCATATGATTTATAAAACTAGAAATTGCCAATAGCATGTATGTTTAGAACTCGAAGCATCGTAATTCACTATTTAGGCCTGAGATCTAACCGATCATCCTTAGCACTTTCCTCTTACTTCTCTCTTTTTGTTTTTCATTACTTCTAATTTCATTTTCTTATTTTCATTTTGTTTTCCTCCCGGTGTACCGATTATTCGTCTTCCTCGAGGACGAGTAAGAGGTAAGCTTGGGGGATTTTGATGTGTCCATATTTTCTATCATTTTAATATCATTATCTGATCTCATTACATAACATTGTCGCGTCCAAATCCCACTTTTTACTACGATTCTGCATTTCTGATGATATTTTCTAGTTTCGTAGTGTTTCGTGAATTGTCAGGGATTTTGGAGCGATTTGGACCCCCATTTAGGTATGGACACATCCGACGTGCTCATGACCTCATTGGCGGCGCTCTGGAGGACTTCGTCGCGTTTTCGGAGGAATTGGAGGAGAGAAGAGGGAGAGAGAGCATAGAGAGAAGCCCAGGAGCATTCTGCAGCATTTCCCAGAAAATGCTCAGTCCGAGCAACTCATCTGCTCGGACCGAGCCGTATCAATTACAACAGCGACAAATACGGGCTGACTCGGACCAAGCCTTATCAATTACAGCATCGACTGAAACAGGCTGACTCGGACCGAGCAGCTCATCTGCTCGGTCGAGTAGCCTCAGATTTCACAGCCCGAGTAGCGCCCGAGTAGAGCCCGAGTATCAGACCGAGTCAAGCCTACTCGGACCGAGCAGAGATCTACTCGGTCCGGGTGGGACGATTTCAAATTCTCCAAGCAGCCGAGCAGCTCACTTACACAGGCCGAGCCACTAACCGAGCAGAAGCTGCTCGGACCGAGTAGCCTACTCGGTCGGCTATCCTATGGGCATTTCTGGAAAGATTTGAACAAGCGCGATGCGCGCGATTTTGGCAGCACTGAAGGCTTGCGATCTGGGAACGACGGCGCGAGGGGGGGGGGGGGGGTTCATTTTAGTTTTGGATAAGGAATTTTTGAGAGGGAGCTCTGGCGATTCTTTGTAGGATTTTTGAAGACTTATTTTTGTAGGGAATTTTGGATCAATTATTGAAGATTATTGCTGTTTTCTCGTCTGGATCTATTATTCGTATTTTCTTGCTAAAAGTTCTTTTAGCCCTAATCTTTGGATTGATATAATGTTTCCTTCTGTGAAATTGATGCTTTTGTGCGTTTCTATTGCGATGTCTGAGTAGATCTAATCTAGGGTTGATGGGTTAGCCCTAGGATTCTAGGGAAAAATGTAGATCTGGATCCCTACGTTGAATTGGGGATTTAGGGTTGTATTTCGGTAGATCCCACCGAATTCGTAGATAACCTGTACCAAGATCATGCCCACGGTCTATGGAATTGATGTGCTTAAGGGGTATCTAGGGATTCGAATAGGAAAATCGATGGATCCAATCAAGGCACGTGACCATGCCCGGCTCGTGCCTTGAGGGGATCCATCGACGAACTATACCGCTATGTTGACGGTTACTGCCATTTTGTCAACGAGAGCCACCGAAATACCCCGCAATTCTAACCCACGAGAGTGGTACGAATTGGGGGATTAATTCCCTAGCCCTAATGAAATGAGGATCCTATCCAACATCAACCCCCAATGATCCTAGTGGCGATCCATAAAGCCCTAGTTATTTTTATTGATATTACCATCACAACAACCAACCCAATTCTATTCCCCCGACAGCTATCTTACTTCGACGTTTAGAAATAGACTGATAATTTATAGACACTATCACTGTCCCTGTGGGATCCGACATCTTATATACTATTACTCGACACCATCCGCTTGCGAATTGAGCCCGAAGTCGTAGCTTAGGGGCCACATTACGCCTGGCAATTGTGACACCGCCAGGTGGAACCTAGGTGTAGGTTACGGGTGTGTCACTTGCCACTTAACTGTGTACTTGCGATAAAGCTACATTGTTTTCCGGGTGTATATCCGGGAGCGATCAACTACTCGGCGGAGTGACACAGCTCACTCAACCGAGTGAAGCAGTTCACTCGTCCGAGTGTGCCGTTGGCCCAGTTTTGAAACTAGGATTTTTTTGCGATCCAGGGATAGATTTGTCAGGATTTTTTGCACTTTTTGAGCAACTATAAATTCCCAGTTTTGTGGGCAGCCCAACGGGGAGACTCTTTTGATTAATTTTCTTAGGAACAATTTTAGTTTTAGTTTTCTTTTGGCAAAAGGATTGGCGAAAGAGATCTTAATTTTCTTATTCGTTGGAGTTTGAACTTAATCGGTTCGTTTAAACTTTTGCAAGTTCATATTTTATGCTATATTTCTATTTAGATCTGTGTTTTGTGATGAATTCTCTTGCACATCTTATTTCTATTGCTTTTTCCTTGTTAAATTGTGAGTAGTCTCTTTGCTCTAGGGCAATGGGATGAACCCTTTGGATTTAAAGTATGATATGTGAGATCTATTGAATTGCCATGTTGCTAAGCTTGTTAGGGTTAGGTTGTGATTGATTTACTACGGATAGCTGGGGATTTCTATTGGATCTTGAGAGCCCGAGAGAGGATCTTGATATATTGGAAGCCCTAGATATTCAATTAAGTTCTATAATCGAGATTCTCTAGAATTAGTGCGAGAGAGTGACCAAAGCTAGCATCTTTATTATATATCTATAATTATATTCATTTGTAAGACGGTAAAATGGGTACGAACTATCACGATCTAGATTCGAATTTGAGTTGCGCGAGAGCGAGCATTAGTTAGAATTGGATAATATTGTCGATTTTAATGCTAGTAGATTGAACTAGGCTTACACGAGAGCGAGGCTCTAGTTTAGATTACTATAGACTTGCGTAGCACGAGAGCGTGCATCAGTTCATGACATGGTTAAGACAAGTTCACCCTAAACCAAGAGTAGTAATATGAATATTCATGCTTCACATTGATGCTTGAGATCTATAGTGGGGATTTCCAAGCCCTAGAATTTTTATTAATTGAATTTACAAACAACACCTTACACGATTGTGACACCGACATTTCTTGGCTATTATTTCACCTCTGCGGCTCTGCCTAGTAATCTATATAGATACCAATAGTTCCTCCCCATGATTTGATGCCTGCTTACCACTTAACCGTGAGCTTGCAGTAAAACTACATTATTTCCGGAGAACATCCGGGAGCGGCCAAGTTTTTGGCACCGTTGCCAGGGAGGCGACAGTATTCTATATTTTTACTTAGCAATCATTTTTTCTTTTATTCCTCTATTGTGATGACACCTCTTTGCAGATTCTCTTTCTCTGTGCATGAACACACGATCGAGGGCTACAAAGGGAGCTATATTATTTGATCCCGAGATTGAGCGCACCACAAGGAAACTAATAGCAGATAAGAGGTACACTTCAGAGGGAGATCTAATGTCGGAAGAAAATAACTGACTGAGGAATGTCATGCTTATTTCCATCAGAGATAGGCTTACTCCGAACAACTTTGCTACTTCATCCATCCTTATGACACAGTTGCTGCCAGACAAGAATTTTAAGTTGAAGACAGGATTAGTTGTGTTGATGAAACTAGATCCTTTCCATGGGAATGAGCATGAGAATCCGCATTACCACAAACAGATGTTCTTAGCAAATTGTGCCACCTTTCAGATCCCTAATGTACCAGAGGACGCCATCCGACTGCGGCTTTTTCCCTTCACCCTTAAAGATAAAACACAATATTGGTTGAGTACGCAAGCAAATGGCACATTTACTACTTGGGATGATTTTGCTAGTGCCTTCTCAACAAGTTCTATACATCATCAAAGACCATCTAGATACGAAATTCTTTGATGTTTTTCAGGCAGGGGCACCAGGAATCTTTGTATGAGACGTGGGAGCTCATCAAAGGTCTTCAACGTCAATGCCCCCACCACGACATAGGCGATTGTGAGCTATACAGACATCTTGTTCAAAATAAAAATAAGCACTTTGGTAAGTATTTATCTAACTTAATAGAAATGGTGTAATCATTAGAAACTTAGGTAAAGTCCTGAGACCTAATGCAAGTTCAAACATGTATCGAGATGAGTATCTCGATCATGGAGAAGTGTTTGACTGTTAGTAGCATAAGTCTAGAAACGTTCGTGGTCGTAGATGTTTCGAGAAAAGGATATTGAAACATCGGATAGAACATTGTGTCTTAGTCTCCACCATATAGCGGTGATGATGATCTCATGATCATTTGACTTGGCGAAGTCGATGACGAGACACATGTGATCATTAGAGAATGAGTTCAGAGAACTGCCCAACAAGAGTTATCATATGGTTATGATTGACCAATCTGTCAATGATAACTCTTAGTGGTGATAGGCAAGTTGGTCTTTTTACTTGAGGTCATTGTATAAACATGTGTGTGAATAGTGTCACTTAGATCACTGATCCAGCCTGGAGTAAGCCCCGTTGAAAGTTCTTTGGTTGGGTGACATTTGAAGCATGTGAGGATAGTAATGACCAAGATAGGATTCGTCTCTCCTGGTCAATGGGAGTTAGTGTCGTAGTGTTAGTTTGATCTATAGTGAAAAATCTGGCCAGATTATGTTGGAAGATGTCCAACATTATTTGACTGAAGATCGATGGAGACTAACCTGCTTTGAGCTATTAGGGTTGACAGTTTGACCGTACCCTAGGCTTGAATTAAACAACATAGTTTGATGAAGAGACTATAACTGCGGTATTCATCACGGACACAGTCAGGGTGGTCCCGACAATACTCATGTCAATGAGTTAACAACATAAGTATGATACTGAAACATGGATGGCACCTACTGCTCGCGGTTACTACCACCTGGGGCTTCGAGCCCCACCTGTAGTAGGGTCAGGCTGTAGGGTCTCACACAGAGTGCGACCTTCGTCAAGTAATAGGTAGAAATTAGGGAGAATATGCATTTGATGCATGGGATAGAATACTGCAAAGAGTTTGCAATTATCTTCTACATTCGGGATAAATGATCCTGAGTACAAGTGGGAGATGTTGGAGGATGTATACCCTTAGATCATGTGTATTTGACACAAATGATTTTTCATAATAGATGTGGACATTTTTTCATATGATGCAAAGGGAGTTAAATATGTCGTAAATTGTTTACGCACATATTTAATGTAATAAATGCATTGAAATGGTAACCTGGATGACGAAATCACTCGGGTCTAAACGCAGATTCAAACCGCGTTAAAAACAGAGTCCAAATGCTCAAAATATAGCCAAAAGACCAAAGGGAGCCCAAAGGGGTCAGCCCAAACCAGTTGGCTGAAAACAGTCAAAAGGCGGGCCGGCTCCCATAATGCGAGCCCGTGCTCGCTCCCGCAAGGCAGGCTTGGGCACTCGCATCTGATAAGCAGATGTGGGCGCCCACGCCCGTTGGCAGCGGGCGCGGGCGCCCGCCCGCTTTATGCAGGCTGGCGCCAGCCCGTCCCATTTGAGCGGGCGCCTGGCGCCCGCTTCTTTTATGGCACGACAGGCTGGTGCCAGCCAGCCTATGGGTAAGTGGGCAAGTGGGACCCACTTCGGGCACCACAGTTAAGGGTTTGTTGAAACCCTATGGCGGCTGAATTGTATTTGCGAAATACAAGTTTTGAGCTAACTTTGAGCACACGTTTGAGGGGTCATATGGACTCGGAATGACTCGCCATTTTTTCCTATGCATTCACCGTTCATCGCCTTTCGATTTGTTAGGTTGTATCAAATGTGAAGCTCTACGGTGAGGGTTTTAAAATTTATAGAAGTTTGGCCTTTCTTTAAGGCAAACTAACTTGAATTCTTTACTCCAAAACCTTTAGTCACACATCGGAAGTGGAGTAAAGGGGAGGGATCAGCCGCCTATATAAATAGGGGCCTGCCCCCTCCTCATAACTCGTCCCCAAGATTTAGATCTGAGCAGCTCCCAAAAGATTGGAGCACGCTCGGATCTAAGCGTAAAATAAATATTCTCTTCTCCATATATTTCTCACTTGCTCCTGAAGGGTTCTAGCAAAGCCACGAAAGGGCTCGGATTCGATCCGGAGTCTTGGCAAAGGAATCACTCAAGGTGAAACTTTCTTCGGCGTATGGTTGGCTCAGCGACAAGGGGGTTGCTCGCCTCGGGACACGGTGCGGTTTGGGAAGCGGTTCAGCTCGAGACGAGGAGCGGCTCGAGACGCGGTTATGTACACTTTGCCGCTGCAAGCAAAGATCCGGGTATGTAGTTTAATTAAGAATTTCATTTATTATATTGCAGTAGCTTAGATCTATCTTGGGGTGGTCAGATCCACCTCAAGATAGTAGAGATCCTGGCTAGGGTCTTGAAATCCTTAGGGCTTGCTCGTTAAATAGTTTAACATTTTCTGCTGCTTTCTTTTCTGTTTGCTTTTATCATTCGTCCGACGTAGGACGTGCATAGAATAATGCCCTAAGGGTCCCTCAAAAGCCATCAATGGTATCAGAGTTTTAGGTCTACTTCTGATCTATGGACTGCAATATTTATAAATGCAAGTATGCTTTTTAAATACATATAAAATCTATTCTAACTTTATGAGATAATTTTAAAATGAGACCACTTGTTATTAGATGCTTTAAAAATTATTTTATGTGATAAAATCTTTTTAGTATCATGCTAATTTTATGGGATGATTTTAAAACAAAATTTTTTGAATAAAAACTATGTGATAATTTTATGAAACTATTGCTTTTTATTAGATAAAAAATTTTGTGTTTTAAATTCATACCTATAATTTAAATGTTAAATTTTAAGTTGAATATTATTATTTATAGGATAAATTTTAATATGTTCTTCATGTTTAATAATTATTTGATAATTGTTAAATAGTTAGAAACTTTTTATGCGATATTTAAGTTGATAAGATGCATGTCGATTTTATGTGATAAAGTTAGTTTATGGTTTTAAATGGTTATTCTAAATTCTTGCTTATTATATGATAATTCAAGAAAGCATTTTAGGTTAGCCATTTAAAGACATCTAATTATTATGAGATAATTTTAGATTGCTTTGCTATGATTTAAATTTTTTTTAAAAGCCTAATATACGATTAGGATAGCATCTTAAAAATCATTCCTTATAGTTGATAAGGACTTAATAAAAGTTATTAACCAATCCTAATAATTTCGAATTTAAGGATTCAACTAGTTCATAAGAGTAACTAGTTTTATTGAAGCCATTAATAATCGTATGTGACACATATGAATAATAAGTTTCCTTCAATGGACCATGATCCTGTCTAGTGTGTTTTGACTAGTGTTGAAGATCACCTTGCTTGACTTGGGATAGTGATCCTGGCCTAGTCAAATCCATGGCCGTGTTCCGCTGGACCACAAGGATGCGAATTATGATTATGATGACATCGTCGATTATATCTAAGTCAATTACATTAAAAATCTTTTTCAAGATTAGCCGTAGCCCTCCTTGTTTTAGATGTTGGCAACTACAGGTTCTTTGTTATAGTTGGTGAGCACACTCAAGCTATGACATAGACCCTTTATAGAAAACAAATTCTCAATGCATGAGATGTAGTCTAGACTTGACCCAAACCGTCGTGTCATAAATACATCGAGCGCCGGCGTAAGTTAAGGTAAACACGAAAACAAGGGTCCGACTAGACTAGTCATTGTGATTTGGATGAGCACACTCATGATCATAAGTGGCTAGGGGTAAAAACCAATAAGAGAATCATATATTATATGATTGATGAAGAGTTATCTACCAATCGCAGAGTCAAGCAATTTGTTGAGCATACTCAAGGTTGTGAGGCTCAGGGTGGTTGGATCTCTTTCCCATTAATGTAATTTAATTAAATGGTTCATTATTATGTCTTAAAATGATCGCTAAAATAGTGGGAGGATATAGTTAGATAAAAGCCATTCTATCTATATTTAATATTGAACATATGCTAAACTAGGGTAGTTCTATGTTTACCAATGGAACCAAAAGCATAATATTCTAAGAAAATAAGTTAACTGGTCCAAATAGTTGGTTAATGGAATATCAACTCAGATTCTAATTGATAGACTAAACTATGTTCTCATTGACATCAAATGACCTTCGTAAAGCACGTGCTTAAGGACAGTGATTTCCTTAAGTTCTGGGTCCAACAAATAAATGCACGCTACCTGTCACTCGCCTCTATAAGGGGCAGCTCGAACATACTGATGTTCAAAGTATGTTTCACCATACAATTTGTTGTGTCAACTCAAGTTTGTATGGAAAACAGTTTTGATCTGCAAGGTTTGAAACTTCGATCAAACTGTTTGATTCGAAGATTAGTTCATGAGCGGTACAAGACCATGTATCCAAATCAGATCTTGAGTCAAGCAACTTGTTGAGTCAACTTAAGGTTGTGAAGCTCAAGTTTTTGGATACGTTAGGTGCTTGCACAGCTAATAATTTTGTTGGGTCGTATAATATCTAAATGAGATTTAGAAAAAGAAGAAGGCACTAAGGAATAGAAAAAGAAGAAGGCACTAAGGAAAGTCAATTGAGAAAGATAGTTTTATTTATTATTAGTAAAGGTATAAGTAGGAGGAACTGAAAATGTGACATATTTGATGTCACGGTTTTGGGATAACCGTTATGCAAAAGAAATAGATTGTCTACGTATTGGAAAAAGGAAAAATTGTTGTTTCTCGGATCATGGAGGACGTCAAACACATTTTTGACGAATGTCGTCACATTGCTTCTGAAGCAATGTTTTATGTGAGTAATTTGTATAACGATAATGTATTAAATTTTAGTACATGAATACACAAGATAATAACAAAACGTATATGGAAAAATAGACTAGGCCGTACCAAAGAGACTAAGCTTCACAAGTCACATAAAGAGGGATCTGACCTCTCGTATTATGAAGTCTACAGCCACTTGTGAATCTTGCCTTAAAGGTATGATGGCCGGAACTCCTTCTGTAAGACAATGGGAGAATGAGTTGTTGAACTCATAGTATCATACATACAGATGTACCCAGACCCAAGTCTAAGTTAGGTAGGATAAGTTGTTCTTATTTTATTATGACACGTGTTCTTGCTGAAACACAAGTCTGATAAAATTGATAACACAATGGCAGAATTGTTTGAACTGCTTCGATCAGATCGAAAAGTCGAATACTTAGATGTATAAATCTTGCGTAAATTAAAAAGAAAATGTGATTTTCTTTCAGGTCAAATCTCTTAACACATCGATGTGTTAGAGAGCATGAATCGCACTTTGTTAGACATGGTGCGATGCATGTCAAGTGACTCTGAGTTACAATCCTCCCTCTTGGTTAAGTCCCAGATAGTAATCCCTAGTTTTTGATAAGGTTCTATGTGGACCTTATCAATAAGATATTAATTAAATCAATCGTTAGGAAGTTAAAGGATTACTCGAGTTCGTGAGACGAAGAGTCGAGTTAGACATCATAGTCGATGATGGCCTAGACAACTTCCAGGATGCAATTCGAAGTAGGGACTCTAATTAATAACTTGATGCAATCAGAAATGGTCCGTGCACGTAAATAAAGTATGTACTTTAGTTTATGTGCCCTAAGAAAGTGTTTCTTATTCGCTGCAAGTGAAGCTTTGAATTTAGAAGATTGGTGCAGAAAGAAAATACTGAAGTACAACTTTTGTTAAGAACGGTTATCATCATAACTCCTCTAAACGGATTATGATGAAACTGTCTCATTAGCAGATGTATACAGATTTACTCGGATCGAACTCGATGTAAATGCTCAAGATGACCATGAAAACTGGAGCATTCATGTATAGTCTGTTTTCTAAATATGATTTAGAAGAACGAACTTATATGAATCATCCAGAGAGTTTTCAAGGTCAGTTGGAGCGGATAAAAGCATGCGAGGCATCAAGGAGCCGGAACATATGTTTGACAAAGTGGTCAAAGAGCTTGACACTTTTTCAAAAATTATTATGAACCGTCTAAATGACCAGTAAAACTTATTTTGAATTATTCTTGATGAGCTGGATGAGATCCAGACAAGACATAAATTTTGGATTCCAAGGGACCAAGGGATTATTTGGATGAGATTCAATTGTGTGGTCTAAGATAAACATAGAAACCCCTTAAGTCTATATAGTAGACGTTTTAGTAGATCCACTCA